>APFE031306064.1:0-37615 GCA_000404065.3 Pinus taeda
AGACCATCTGTTCCAGATAACTCAGAGCATTGGAAGATTTTCAATGATGAAAAGCAAGTCATTCGTTTTCTTAACAGTTTGGATGAGTTTGAAGGTTTCCGGATACATTCTGAGGAGGATGGATCTTTAAATCATGAGCATATCATAAATCCTACTCCGAGGAATGTGGTTGCCTTAGAGCAACATTTTGACCGGCATGATGCCACGAAGCTGAGAGAAGAAAATAAGATGGATCCTGGCGAATATCTCGAAATAACATTGGTACCTCTGAAAACCCAAAAATTGTTGAAATCGGTAAAGGTACTAGTGCGGAGGAAAGGAAAAGGATCACTGATTTACTTCGTGAATATCGAGATGTTTTATCCTTTTCTTATGATGAATTAAAGGGTTATAGGGAAGATGTCATGGAACATACTATCCCTTTAAAAGATGAAAATGCTAAACCCTTTCGCCAGAAACTTAGGCAAATTAATCCTAAATTGGCCCCCTTAGTTCAAAAGGAGCTTGCGAAAATGCTTGCAGCGGGAATTATCACTCAAACTAGGCATTCGACATGGTGTTCGAATTTGGTGATCGTCAGGAAAAAGAATGGTACGATAAGGCTTTGTGTCGATTTCCGAAACCTTAATCTAGCATGCAAGAAGGACAATTACCCTTTGCCAAACATGGAAAATTTGTTGCAAAGGGTAACCAGTTCTGGAATGATGTCGCTGCTAGATGGATTTTCCGGGTACAATCAGGTATGGGTTGAAAAGGAAGATCGACATAAAACCACATTCACCACACCATGGGGTACCTTTGAATACATCAGAATGCCGTTTGGACTAACAAACGTTGGGGCTACATTCCAAAGGGCAATGGATTATGCCTTCAAGGGATTAATCGGGAAATTTATTGAGATTTATCAAGATGATCTTACTGTTTTCTCTAAAGATGGTATCAGTCATGTAAATCATCTTAGACAGGTTTTCGATAGATGTAGGGAATACGGGATTTCTTTGAATCCAGCTAAATATGTTTTTGGGGTAACTGAAGGGAAATTACTGGGCCATATTATTTCTAAGGATGGAATCAAGATCGATCCTGAAAGAATTGAAGCAATTCAAAAGATTCCCCTTCCTCATAATCTCAAAACCCTTCAATCTTTCCTTGGAAAGATAAATTTCATTAGAAGATTTATCCCAAATTTCGCAGAAATAGCTAAGCCTATTCAAAGCCTTCTAAAGAAAGATGCAAAATTTGTTTGGCAAGAAGACGGCAAAAGGGCTTTTCAAGAAATCAAATGTGCTATTACAAGGGCTCCTGTCTTAGTTAGTCCCGATTACTCCAAGGATTTCATGATTTTTTCCTTCGCTTCCAAAGATACCATTGTTGATGTTCTGCTTCAAAACAATAAAGAGGGTCACGAGCAGCCCATTGCTTTCATGAGTAGAGCACTTCAAAATTCTGAATTGAAGTACAATACCATGGAAAAGCAAGCTTATGCCTTGGTCAAGTCTCTAAAGCACTTCAAAACTTATGTGGGATATTCTAAAGTCATTGCTTTCGTCCCACATTCTGTTGTCAAAGATATATTAACTCAAACTGATTGTTTAGGGACTCGTGCTAGGTGGGTTACTAAGATACAAGAATACGATTTAGAGATCAAACCCACTAAGTTAGTTAAAGGCCAAGGTTTGGCTCAGATGTTGACTGAAAGTAATGAAAAGACTCTTGGTTTGTTTTGTGTTAGTGATTTATCTTCGCCTGAGTTGCAAAGATTAGCAGAGCATGAGTGGTATAAGGACATAGTTTATTACTTGACGAATCTTGCATGTCCTAACCATTTAGTTGCTGATAAGAGAAGGGCTCTTAGATTGAAAGCTACTAAGTATTGCCTTATGAAGGATGGCCTTGGATGGCGGAATCCTGAGGGCATAGTGCTTAGATGTGTTGATGACGTTGAGTCCAAGAAGTTAATTTCCGAGTTTCATTCAGGATTTTGTGGTGGTCATTATGCTGCTAGAACTACCGCCCACAAAATCCTGAGAGCTGGTTACTATTGGCCGTCAATCTTTTCTGATGTGCATAGGTTTGTTAGAAATTGTCAAGCCTGTCAACTATTCACTGGGAAACAGAAGCTTGCTGCCCTACCCCTACAACCTGTCATTGTAGAGGCACCTTTTCAGCATTGGGGTCTGGACTTCATAGGAAAGTTCCATGAAAATTCTAGCAATGGCTACTCATGGATTTTGACTGCTACAGATTATTTCACTACGTGGGTTGAGGCCATTCCTGCTAAGAATGCCACTGAAAAGGTTATCATGGATTTCATTGAAAATAACATCATTACTAGATTTGGTGTCTCTGCCAAGATCACTACTGACAATGCCAAAGCTTTCAGTTCCTCAGAGTTTTCATCTTTCTGCTTCAAGTATGGTATTGTCTTATCTCATTCGTCAAATTACTATCCTCAGGGTAATAGTCTGGCTGAATCAAGTAACAAGAATCTCATAACCATTATCAAGAAGATAGTAGGAGATAATAAGAGATCATGGGATAGCAAAATCAAGTATGCTTTATGGGCAGATAGAATCACTAAGAAGAAGGCTACTGGTAAATCTCCTTTTGAATTAGTTTACGGCTTGGATGTAACCTTACCTGTGCACCTTATGTTGCCAGCTTATCAGCTCCTTCAAAATTTTTCTATTGACAAAGATGTTGTTCAAAATAGGATAGATCAGATTGTGGAGTTAAATGAAGCTCGTATGACAGCTTTTGATGCTATATGTAAAAATCAGTCTAACATTAAGAAAAGCTTTGATAAATATTCTCGATCTAGATCTTTGCAGGTGGGAGATATGTATTGCTTTGGGACTGCAAAAATGAGAAACCAGGAAAACATAAGAAGTTTGACAATTTGTGGCTTGGACCTTACATCATTCAAGACATAGCCGGACCAAACTCATTCCACTTGAGCAGATTGGATGGCGAACCACTTGATCTACCTGCGAATGGCCAAATGCTCAAGCTGTTCTTCAAAGATGATATCTGATGCCATGGGGCATCCTTTGTATTGTATTTCTGACCCTGCTCCTTGTCATTTTTAGCATTTCGTTTCTGTTTTAGGATTAGATTTACTTTTCATGTTATTAGATAGTTGATTAATGAAGAGCTTCTATCTGTCATGTGCTTAAATGTTATATGATGATTTTTTAATGGACGCTACTTATATTTTGTTTGGTATTGCATGGGTGCAGATTCTGGATTCTCACATTCCTACAGTGCAGCAACGTGTCCCCAAGGAGAGCCAGATGTTGACCGCTGCGTGTCAACTACCCATAGCAGTACACCCCTTTTTTCGCAGAAAGGGGCAGCGCTTGCTCGAGATGTTCGTGCCATTCAGCAGTCATCGTCATTCTCCTGATCTTATTAAAGTTGTAAACCCAGTCTGCATTTTGATGTAAATAATCTTAGCAGAGCTGAGTCATGTATGTAAATTGCCTAGGTTGACCTAATTTTCTAGTGATAACCTTCATTCCGGAAGGTTTTTCGTCTCACCGATCCATGATTGGCAGAGTTTTCCTTCAACCTGACCCCAAAGCCGGAATGAATTTTATCATTAGAGTTTTAGGAGAATCCTGGTGTGTTAATCTGCTAGATTATGTTTGGTCGCAGAACTGGGTGGTCTATGAGGGTCTGTCAACGGTCTTTTTCCCCTTGAAGATGTAAAATTTGTAAAAGTCATGATGTAAAGAGTCTTGAGGGTTGAAAATGTTAATCCCCTCATGCGTCTTAGGTCCTAGGTCCTAGGGAAATTTTTCAAAGGCTGATGTGTTGATATCCATGAGAAAAACAATAAAAAAATAAGAATAAAGATAAAAAAATAATAAAAAATAAATAAATAAATAAATAAAAAAATACTAAAAAAAAATAAATTTTTTAAAAATAAAATAATAATATTTTGAATTTTTTAATTCGACGGATGAGATTAAGAGATGTCTTGATCCTCATCGACGGTCGAGATCGTTTTGTCATGGATCACTCAAACTAGCCGTTGGGATTTGTTTCCTTTAAATAGGGTGCTAGGGGTCATTTGAGATAATCAGATATTGGATCTGAGTTTTGGCTGAAGAAGCTCTCTTGTAAATATTTTCTGGTGCTAATAAAGAAGACTTTGGGGTCAAAAGCTTGCTGGTGTTACTCTCTTAAAGTGTTGTGAGCCATTTCATTTCTGCATATTTTATTTTTCAGCCGTTAATAACAGCTTAATGAAGAGTATTGTTGAGCATAGGTATCTTGTTCACATGCTAGGGTTTGAGTAGTATTAGGGTTTATGATGTAATGGCAGGTATCTCCATTGTTTTTGAGATCTAGTACTGCTTTTTCTCTCTTATTTGATGGTTGAAGTGAGCTGTGTAGGAAACCCTTGAGGATCAGTGGGTGTTTGGGGAAGTTCTCGGCTGAACCAACCAACTCCCACAAGCATTTTTTGCAGGGCCCAGCTAGTCTTGATCCTGGGTTAATCGTTTAATCTGTTTTATGATTTGCATAAGAGACTTTCTAAGGTATTTTAAAGCAAATCTGAAGTTTCTGAAAATATTTGATGTCACTGACAAATCCGACTATTGCAGAGTCACAAAAACCGTAAATGATTTTTTTTGGTTTTTAGGGTTTTAGTTATTTTTATTGTTTCCAGTTTTTTTGTTTTTTTACAGGTGTAGGTTTTGAGAAGGCCTCATCAGGCAAATTTGGAGCAAATATAATTTCGATTTATGCATGAAAGATTGAAGGGATTATGCGTGAGTTTTTTGCCATCTAGTTGCAAAGCTTGCGTGGGGATTTCGCTGCTCCTAAAAGCCTGCAATCACTGTGGCATTCTCCATCGACTTGCCTGTAAGCAGCACTCCCTTTTTGCCGCTGCCAAAGGCCCTCCAATCTGTGTCAATCCTCTGCTGGAAGTCATTCAAATTTTTTAACGCTGCTATAACCTGCAAAATTTTCACATCTTTCGGTCGTCCTCTTCCCGCTGCAAACTTTTTTATGGCATCGAATGACCTCCCAACGTCAAAAATCAACCACATCTGATCAACGCTGGAGGGTTTACGTGAACGCTTGAATCTCCAATCTGCAAAGCCACATTTTCATTGCCGCTGTCGTAGGCATACCCTTCCGCACCTTTCAAACTGTGCTGCGTGCTCTCTTATCCACTATATCTCCAACCTGCATTGCAAAATTGCCATCGAAGTCTGCTGACGGGCCAGGCAAACAGTTCAGAGTTTTCTTTTTGTGGGCGCTGGATAATCCCCGCAATCTTTTCCATAGCAGTTTGATCCTTGCCCGTCAAGGTTTTCGCTCCGTCGCCTCACTTGCAAACATACAGCTCCAGCGTGAATCTGATTGATAGGCCAGGTAAATTTCTCAGGTACAGGTGCGTATTGGCTTGGGTGTGAGTTTCCCATCCGGCTTGCCACCCGCCATCGAATTTCAATTTCATGCGTGAACCTGCAAATTACATTAAACCAAATCTGTTTTTGACATAAGTCGAGGTTTGGATTTTGGCGTAGCTTTATAGCGTAAGTATAGTTTGCGACCTTGTTATGGTTAGTTACGTTTTTGTTTTAGTTTTAGTTTAACTGCGTTAAAAATATATATGTGTCATTTTTTTTTGATAGCTTACGTTTATTTTGAATGTAAATCGTTTTTTCATTTTTTTTTTACATTTTGATTTTATTTAGTTTTAGTTCAAATACATATATGCGTTAATATTTCGTTAGGGTTTTTCCCAGTTAAAATTTATATTTTAATTTTGATTTTGTTAGATTTTAGAATAGACTTTAATATTAGATTTTAATAGTTGTTAGTTTAGGAAATAATTTTTTTTTTTTTTAGTTTGATAGTTTAAATTTTATTAATTTTTAAGCTTTAGGTTTAGTTTAAATAGTTTTAACTTTCTTAGATTTATTAATAATAGAAATCATTAAAAAAAAAAAAAAAATCATAACAAAAAAAAAAAAATTAAATTAAATTAAAAATTAAAAAATCATAACCAAAAAAAAAAATAAAAATTTAGGAATAGTTTTAGATTTTTTTCATTTAGTTTTAAAATTATGGTTTCTTCCCTAAAAAACATAAAAATATTCATCGTGGACATATTTTGCCAGTTAAAGTCATAGCCTGGAAATTTTATCATGCTGAGGCTACAAAGTTGATGTGAGATTAATGTCTATCTTTAACATGATTTGGCGTCCTTGAAATAATGATATCTGGTTAATGATTCGAATTCGCATGGTTGTGTCTTTCAAAGTTTATTGTTTAAATTGCCAGATCATCGTGAGTTCACTGGATATCTTGCATTGTTATGATTGCTGCAAGCTGTTTACATCTCTGCAACATACAGTAAGTAATTGCTTAAACATCAAACCCATAAGGCACTGGTCCATCAAATCAGACAAATCCATTTAGTGCTTTTCTCTTTCGTGTCTTCCAAGCCAACTGGTTCGTAGTTGGTCATCCTTTTCCTTTCAGGGTCTACCCCCCTTAGCCGTGGGAGACAGGCTTAAAAGGAGAGATCGGGGATCAGAGTGACAACCCCCAGTCTGAGCATTGTCGTGACAATCTGTGCGACAACAGACATCAATGACAACCTTGATTAACAATTCATTAATAGTGACAGTTTTAGGTGGTCTACCAGGTCCTGGTCTGGGTCTTAAATCATATATTCTATTTAATTCTACAATAAGAAATTTAGAGAAGGCCTGATATTTAGAAACCTGAGAGGCTTCTTGACTTTGAAGTGAAGGTTGATCATGAGAAACTAGAATTATAGAATTTTGATTTGATGGATCATCAAAATAATTGATATCATTGGTGACTAAAAGACCAGTTTCTTTAGGTTCTTGATCATCAATCATTAATGGGGGTTGAATTTGTTGATCGCATTAGGTCTCTGCGAGATTTGGGGTTGAAAAGGTCTTTTATTCTGAACTTGAGGTCTGTTTGATGCTTGTTGAGCTACCCTAGGTTGTGCTTCCATTTTTGAAATTCTATTAGAAAGATTTCTTAATAAAGGAGTAATTTCATCTATTTTATGATCCTCACTCTTACTTTTAGATGAAGAAGTTCCTTCTTCCCTAGCTTTCATTTTTCTTTCAGCGTTTTCTGCCTTTGCTTTAAGTTTGGCTGAATCTAATCTATTAGCCTCAACTTCAATGGCATTGGTCTGCATGTCTGCTAAGGTGATAGATGTTCTTTCTCTAAGCATAACTGCAAAATCATCATCAAAACCTTTGGAAAATCTAACTTTAGCAGCGGCGGCTGGTGGTTTACAGTGTGGTGGTATTTTATTATAAATCTTATTAAATCATTTTATGAAATCAGCCACAGGTTCACCAAGGTTTCCTTTTAGGTCATAAATCTTTGTAAGATAGTATCAGTACTATTTGCTGGAGGATGAATTGGAAAATTTATGGATGAATTTTGATGTATGGTTATTGGTTTGTCTTCTCTTGGAGCTTCGTTATTGTCATTTGTGAATGGTTGGATATACTGTACTGCCTTGTAAGTACAAATTTTTTGATGCTATTCTTGTTACTTTTTCATATATGTTGGATGGGACTGTCGTTGTTTAAAGGCTAATTGCTGAATGCAAATTGTTGCTTAATATTGCGGGATTGTCTCTATCATAACATTCTCTCCATGCTTTGGTCCTTGTAGTATAAAAGAAATCTCCTAGAGGTAAAACTTGATCTTAACAAGCCATTCCTCTTGTGTATTTGAAGTATAAAAGCTTCAGGATTGCTTTCACTTGACCTAGAGGATTTGTGAAGCAATTTTGAGGCCTCCTCAACTGGAAACCAAGAAATCTTACACATAATAAACATAGACTCCATTCTCCCAAGCATTAAGGCACTGATCTGCCAAGGGTGTGTTGATTTGGGGTAGCATCGGATGTGCACTATGTTGAAGAAAAGTGTAACTAGGTTTGGTATTTGTAAATGAAATTTTGATGTTTGTACTTATCAAGAAAAATAAATATTATTTTTGTAAATTATTTGAATGAGTTTCTTTTTGATTCCATAGATCTAGGAAAGGTCAAAGAGTCAAAGTCATGTTCTTGAGCATGAATGTGGGTACCCCTCGTCAAGCAGCCCTCCAAGACCAAGCACCATCCTCCAAGACGAAGACTGGCAACAAAACAACGACAAAAATAGCTAAGACGGCCTCAAAATGAATATTGAAGAACAGTTATTTCGGCTCAAGTTGAAGTGACATATCTATTCATGAATTCAAGTCAGCTTGCCTACAGGACAGACCACTATATATAACCAATAGGATCTGCGCAAAAGTAAGCGAAAAAATCTTGGATTCTTCTAAGGTATAGCTATAGGATCTCGGACAATTACAGTGAGAAAGACCTTGCAATCTCAGTTCTTTGGATGGTTAATCTAATAAAGAATATCGTAGCAAGAATACTTACTCTCAGCATATAAGATAGAAACAGGACTTCTACGATGATAGGAGGACGCAATCTTGATCTTAGCATAATAATCTCGATACAACGAAAAGAACTCAGGCACGGTGATCTATATTGGCATTCTTAATTAAAGCAGTTCCTCTGTCTCAGCATGCATGTGACATACCAATAGTCTCAGCGTAATTATATAATGAAGATATTGGTGCAAGGAACACACTCACTGTCTCGATATATTTATGATCTCTGTCTCAGTACAACTGTGATCCCACAGTATCGCATTCAGAGCATACTCTGTCTCGACATATTGGTAATGAACCAGTCATACCACCTGAACGAAATCATGATCTCAGTCTTAGTATTGATCATGATCTCAGTCTTAGTATTGATCATGAAAAGATCTCGGTGCAACTGTCATTATATATATATATATATATATATATATATATATCGAGATCTCAGTGTTATAGTTATGATTTTAGTAAAAGCACATAGATGATCTTACTAAAAGGATAGTGAAGATCTCAGTGAAGGTGTAGTAATGATAGCTTCGATGAAGTGATAGTAATTGAGATGATCTCAGTAGTAAAGAAGAAAAGGATTGATGTCTTGATCTTGGAGTGGCCTAGCAGGTCGAGGGTCCTGGTCTTGGTATTCATCAATCAGAATCTCTATAAGAAGAATTTTGTACGGGTTTTCCTCTCCAAGAGGGAGAGGTTTTGGCCCTGGCAAAAAGCCAAACATCTTGTATTCTTGTCTCTTTGTTTTGGCAGCAGTTTGATGAAGCAAACACACACACTAATAATAAGAAGAAGATCAAGCTAAGATAAATTGCAAAAGCACTTCACAAATTGTTATCAAGTCTAGAAGAATCACATTAATTCCACTTGCCCTAGATTCTTCAACATGGCATCAGAGCTAAGGTGCTAAAGCCAAATGAAGGGCAGCAAAAGAGACATACTAGAATTTGTCTTCAAGGATATCAAAGCAGGTTGAAAGGATTAAAGGAGCAAGTATACAACAAGCAGGTCAACAACAGTCATAGAGTATCAACTTCAGTAATTACAGTCATGCACTCAACCCATGCTTAGTTTGATGAAGTATGTTAATGAGCCTCACTTCTTGAACACTAAACTTTGTCCATGCCATAAAAGATAGTCTCAGGTATATATATATATATATATATATATATATATATATATATATATTGCAGAAGTAATCCAAGGAGTACCTCTTACAATCCGTGATTACTTCACTGTCTCAGTACAGTTATTACATCAAGGCAGTTTTAGTGATGAGATAGTCCATCTATACAGTGCCACCCACATTTTAGTTATGTTATTCATTGACAAGTTTGGGCTCTCAGTACATTGCCTCTCTACACAATGCACATAGACATCACTGTACAGTGCCATACCAATATACTTGTCACAGTCTCGAATTTTGTCTATGATTATGATCTCAATAGCATGGTGCTTGGATCAGAACATAGTATCATTAACATGTCAACAATATGTTGAAATCAAAAGTACCTCAAAAATGAATTGGGAAGGTCGTGAAGCTGCCTCGGTGATGTCAAGAACATTGATGTCATGGTGCTAGAAGGCCTCCAAGGAGGTCGTGCTGAAAAGATACTAATGATGGGCAACTGAAGCAAAATAAGCATCAAGTTGAAGATCTCCTCTTCACACACCAAGTAAGTATCTTTCAATTTTATAATCAGATTTGATTAAATTATTTCATTATTGCAAGGGGATTTATAAATCGATTAGATAATCGAAAGTCCCTGTATAGAATAAGGAGGATTGTCATAATCCTCATAGAAAAGAAAAACCATTGATATCTATGAAAAGGTCTATGAAGGTCAAGCATTGTTTGAATCCATCACGAGATTCATAGGATTCATATGATATCATTCAAAAATCCTCTCATACGTAAATAGGAGAAGATGAGACATAAAGAGAGATATATGAAATGCTAGATATACTCTCGAAAATCAAAGTAAAGAAGGTCACTTAGACCTACACAATAGTAAAGGTATCAAAGAATGAAGGAACAACTTCATGAGGATCTAGAAAAGATGATGAGAAGGTAGTCATCATTGATGAGAAAGGCAACAAATATCAATAAACAAAGAAGGTTACCTCACCCGACAATTTGTGGTCTCTATGCTAGATAGAGAAAGACAAGTTGAAATCTATAGGATAAAGGAATTCAACCCTGTGCAGAAAGGAAAAGCAAGGTTGGTCCTCAAGCAAAGGTAAAAATAAGTATAGTGAAGATTCAATGCTATAGAAAGATTTTAGAAGCTCATATCACTGAAAGATAGAGGAAGCTAAAGAAAAGGGCCAAGGAAAGAGGGAGTATCAAATCTCTCCTATGAGTAAGATAGTATTCCTCACAAAAGGGTCCTATCATAAGCTCCTAAATCTTGTGTTATTAGTAATGACAATGATAATAAGATGCATTGGCATCATGGAAGCATTAGAAACAAGAGATCATGACATCACCATGGGAATCATGAAGGACAAAATCCATGGCAAACAAACATGTAGGATATATAGCTCTTGGGAACCTCAGTGGACATTGAAGAAAAGAAAGGAGTCATCTAAGGCTCATCATACATCAAGTCAAAAAGGAAACATCTGCTAGTTGGGGATATACAAGATCCTCAAAAATTCTTTGATGGAATCCTTATCATAGGGTTCACTAATCTAGAGAGGAAGCAAGTGTTTCAACAAGAACTCCAACTTATGGAATCCATGATATAATAGTGTGATGACATGATGCAGATCAAGGGATTGAAGGTCTCTTCAATCAAGGGAGCTGCTGGAAGAAGCCTAGATGACCTAAAGGTAAAATGAGGTATGTATGTGTGTATTTAATTTTATAATGTCATGTCGTATGGTTGCAGGTAATATAGATCATCACTTATCTTAAGAAGCATGATCAAGAGAAAAGGATCTCCTCCTCTGAAAATATGCAAAAAGGCATAAATCACACTAGATGAAATCAACATAATATGTCCGCATATGAAGTATGAGGTGGTTGACTATAATTAAGAAACTCTGATTGAAAGATCCTAGGAATGGAATGTGTGAGGAAGGAAGAGATCGATATCCAACCCTGATGAAGGTGATCAAAATCCAAAAGATCAAGAAGACTTGACTAAGAAATCTCCCGTAGAGATACGAAGGCTCTAATATTGAAGACCCTTGATATTGGATATCTTTGGGAGGTGTGTTAACATGTATGCAGGATGTTGATACCTATAGGAAGATGTCATGATGAAGGGTCATCTCGTAAGATATGATTTGCTTTAATATGATATTTTGATTTCTTGAATAATATCCAGATGAGTTCAAGTAGGGCTACTAGAACAAGACTTTAAGTACAAGTACAACCAACATTCATGCGATGGATGGAAACTCCTAAAAGAAGCATGGAGAGAAAAAGAAGTAGCCATATGAAGAAAGTTCTAGATGTATGCCAAGAAGGCCACTTTCCATGAAGAACAGAATGACATGACAAAATAAGAAGGAAAGTGATTGATGGTTGTTGCCCTACGAGGAAGAAGCTCAACTAAATTTCATGACATCAAGTAGCCATATGAAGAAAATTCTAGATGTATGCCAAGAAGGCCACTTTCCATGAAGAACAGAATGACATGATGAAATAAGAAGGAAAGTGATTGATGGTTGTTGCCCTACAAGGAAGAAGCTCAACTAAATTTCATGACATCAAGGAGAGAAGTTAATCAAGTAGCTGAAGAACCCATGAAGAAGAAGTAGCTAATGTATAAAAGAGTCCCTATCTAAGAGGGAGCTCTGACAGGTCCCTGATCAAGAGGGAGTTTGAATTAGATCACCCCTGATTACAAAGGAGTGACAATTGTGTTTTTCCATGTCATGTGTCATGCACTAGACCGGGACTAATAACCGTAAGTGTAGATAAAGGCCATGAATGGAAATGTGGACACATGATAGACACCTCATTCTTGTATTCACCTAGGAAGAAAGAATGGAGAGTTGGGTAATCATCTCGCATCCGATACTCTTTGAGGATGTGTAGGGCATCCATGATAAGAGTAGGCAAGAGGACCGATATCCTTTGAGGGCTGGGAACACAAGATAAGAATAGTCCTAGAAGGTCATACTTAGTGAACACCTGGGTAGGTATGTGCCTTGAGAGACAATGATGAAGGTGTCTATAAATGATTGGCCTTGCTAGCATTGTAGTTGATGGTCTTGTACAGAGATGGAGTTGTTAGTCAAGGCCTTGCACTGTGACAATGCTAATTGATATGATGCTATACAGATGGGATTACCAATCCGATTTTTCTTATGAGAAATTCTTCAGATTGAGAATGACCAAGTACCATTGTAAATACCTCCCTAGTTAAGAGGGAGTGTTGAAGAAAAGTGTAACTAGGTTCGGTATTTGTAAATGAAATTTTGAACTTTGTACTTATTAACAAAAAGAAATATTCTATTTGTACATTATTCGAATGAGTTTCTTGCTCATTCCATAGGACTAGGAAAGGTCAAAGAATCAAAGTCATGTTCTTGAACATGAATATGGGTCAACCTAGTCAAGTAACCCTCCAAGACCAAGCACCATCCTCCAAGACAAAGATTGCCAGAAAAATATGACAAAAATAGTTAAGACGACCTCAAAATGAATATCGAAGAACAATCATGTCAGCTCAAGTTGAAGTGACATATCTGTTCATGAATTCAAGTCGGCTTGCCTACAGGACAGACCACTATATATAACCAATAGGATCTACACAAAAGTAAGTGAAAAGATCTCGGATTCTTCATGAGGTATAGCTATAGGATCTCAGACAATTACAGTGAGTAACACCTTTCAATCTTAGTTCTTCGGATGGGTAATCTAATAAAGAATTTCGTAGCAGGAATACTTACTCTCGGCATATAAGATAAACACCGCACATCTACAATGATAGGAAGACGCAATCTTGATCTTAGCGTAATAATCCCGGTACATTGAAAATAATTCAGGTACGATCTATATGACATTCTTCATTAAAGTATCTCCTCTATCTTGGCATGCATGTGACATACCAACAGTCTCAGCGTAATTATATAATGAAGATCCCAATGCAATGAACACACTCACTCTCTCGGTATATTTATGATCTCTATCTCAGTACAACTGTGATCCCACAATATCGCATTTGCAGCATACTTTGTCTCGACATATTGGTAATGAACTAGTCATACCACCTGAAAGAAATCATGATCTCAGTCTTAGTATTGATCATGAAAAGATCCCAATGCAGCTGTCATATATATATATATATATATATATATCGAGATCTCAGTGTTATACTTATGATTTCAGTAAAAGCACAAAGATGATCTTACTAAAAGGATAGTGAAGATGTGACAATGAAGCAACAATAATGATCTTGTTGTTATAATGTATATCTTAGTGAAGGTACAGTAACGATAACTTCGATGAAGTGATAGTAATGAAGATAATCTCAGCAGTAACAAAGAAAAGGATTGATATATTGGTCTTGGAGTGGCAGGAACATGCGAGTGCAGGAACTTGCGAGTGTAGGAATGCGCGAGTGTAGGAAATTACAAGTGCAGTAACGCGCTAGTGCAGGAACTCGCAAGTGCAGGAACGCACGAGTACAGGAACACGCGAGTGCAGGAACACGGGTGCAGGAACATACAAGTGCAGGGATGCACAAGTGTAAGAACACGAGTGCAGGAACGTGCAAGTGCAGGGATGCACAAGTGTAGGAACACGAGTGTAGGCAACACGAGTGCAAGCAACACAAGTGCCATGCTTACTTAGGGAATATCTCTGCTAGATTTTCTTGCTGTTTGGATTGTCAGTTGGGCATCCATAGATGTACTCAGATTTCACTGCTGCATAATAAAATAAAACCCTCACTGCTGCACTGGTTTTCCCAAGTTGGGTTTTTTCGGGGACATTTGTCCAAAAATAATGGTGTCCTATGTGTTTGTATTTCCTTGCCCAATTTCTATGTTTCATAATCATATTTAATTTGGTGCAGGCTGCTTTAGTAATTTACTTCAATATTTTAGGAAGCAATCTGAAATAAGTTTGTAATGTAATTTATGATCTAGGTGAAGTATATTTAGTTGGTTGCAGTAGGATTCTTGAGATTGTTAGATCTAGGAATTTTCACATGGTATCAGAGTTGTTGATGTAAAACAGGAAGAACGGATCTAACAATGAAGCAAGGGGCAACTTGCTGCAGCAAGAAACAATTTGAATCCCCCGAGGGACTGCGCATTTCTAGCCAGGAGGGCTATATTTTCGTGGGTGTCTCTCTCTGAGTGAACTGACAAAGAGGTAAGACTATCGGATCAAGTATTTGCAAAGGCAAAGGGAACGACACAGAGCATCAGTGCAAAGCTAGAGGGACATCGTTTTCTACAAGCTGAGTGCTGGGTAGAAAAGCCATCAGAAGAAGGAAGTAGATCGCATAGTGAGGGAATACTTCCTTAGTTATTTCTTGACGAGGAAATCAATATTTCTCATTTGTTGAGCAACAGAGGAGAAACAAACTTACCAGCTCCATTAGGGAGTGAGCAAGCCAAACTAGAAGCTACATAGTAAGGAGAAAGAGGGAGTTGTTCGATAGTTTTCGGGGGATATAGAAACCAGTGGCTTGGGGGATCAAGACAGGTTGGACGGAGCTTCCAACTACGTCATTTGGAAGGCTAGAATGTCCTTCCTTCTAGATGAGCATGCCATCAAGACGTATATTGATAGTGTGGTAGCTTTCCCTGCGGATGCAGATCCGCTGAAGAAGTACAAATTTGAAATGGAAAAGGCCAAGAGGATAATCCTGGATGGAGTCAAGGATCACGTGATGTGCCACGTTGTTAGCAGAACAACTCCTAAGGAGATGTGGGATGCTTTGGCCACATTGTATCAGGGATCTTTTGAGTAGCAGAAGATGTACTTGCAACAAAAGTTGAGATTTGCATAGATGCAGAAGGGAGACCATATGGATCCATTCCTCACAAATTTGAAGGAGACTCATGATGATTTGTCGGCTGCAGGGCATACACCTCAGGGTTCAGAGTTAGTGAGATTGGCTCTAAATTCTGTCTTGAATGAATGGCAAGTCTTTGTCCAGAGTATCTTGGGCAAAGCAGCATTGCTAAATTGGGATGAGATGTGGCCAGCGCTAAAACAAGAAGAGTTGAGGAGAGACCTGGTCAACGCCAAACTTGATGGAAGTAGCAGCAGGAGTGGGTCGAAGCCCAAAGTAGAGGAGGAGGATAACATAGCCCTTGCATCGAAGGGGTAGCATGGGCAACATAGAGGAAAGAAGGACGTTTCCAAGGTGAAGTGTTTCAGATGTGGCGAGATGGGCCACATGCATCCCTGTGTCCTTTGAAGAAAAAGGACAAGGATGAGAAGCATGATCCTATGGTTGCAGCTGCAAAAATCGAACAAGAGGACGAGTTCTCCATGACAGCCAAGATACCTCTAGGAGGGAGGTGGGCTGATTTAGAATTGTTGTTCGATAGAGCTACAGATAGGCAAGATCCTTGAGGAGCCCACCTCTTGGATCATCACCTTGCTACGGGAGCCGATGATCAGTAGTAGCGGGATGGAGGAGTTCTCAGTTGGTGCCATGGAGTGTTGATTCAATAGACGCAGTAGTTAGTAGCCGTAGAATGTGAGCAACGCAGAGCAGAGAGAGAGGCAACAGTGCGTGGAGGCACAGTGCAAAGCAGAGAGGCAACAATGCGTGGAGGCACAGTGCAGAGCTTCAACAGCATAATGGCTTCAAAAGACAACGTGGGTCTAGCAACAGTCAGACTTTCAACACCAAGGTGTATCCACGGGATACGTATCCAGTTTTGGGTGTTTTCAGTTGCTTCTCTCAGTGACTGAGTTGTAGTACGGATGCAGTGCTAGCAGTGGTAGTGCTAGCAGCATAGCATATGCAACATTTGAGAGGCAGTTGTAGTACAGATGTAGAATTGGAAGTTGTAATGTCAAAGGTAGTAGTACAGTAGCAACAATAGTGCGATCATTGGTGGACATCATGTCAAACATTAACAGCGCATAGGACGATGCTTCAGAGTCAGAGCAATATACAACAACATATATTTCTAAACCACATTACTCGCTCAGAGGGAGTGTTGATTTGGGGTAGCATTGAATGTGCTCTAAGTCTCAAATTTTGCAGGGAACCAAGAAACCGTTTTGGGAACTTCCACCCAAAGACGATTATGTTAAAATAATTAATATTTTTAATGGGGTTCCTAAGTCTAAACTTAGGAAAATTAAAATATTAATGGGTATTAATCTAATTGTGGGTGAATCTTCTAGATAAAGATGGAGATCAAGTCAAAATGATCTAAGCCTTTGATTAGGAGTTAATCTAGACCATTGGTTGTCCAACAGGGAGATATAAGAAGGGGCTTGAGGGTCATTTGGAAAATACATCGAGAGATCAAGAGATTGAATTTCTCAAGTGAGAATTTCTTAGGAGAAAATTTTGATCGAAGAGATATTTTGCAGTAGAGGGGTAGGGACAATGATATAGAGGAAGATTTCCAGATCTAGAGAGGTAGTAGCAAGCAGCTGAGTTATTCCAAGTGTAGGAACTCGCGAGTGCAGGAAGGCACGAGTGAAGGAACGTGTAAGTGTAGGACCATGAGTTCAGGAACGTGCCAGTGCAGGAACGCTTAGGGAATATCTATGCCAGATTTTCTTGTTGTTTGGATTGCCAGTTGGGCATCCATAGATGTAATTAGATTTCACCACTGCGTAATAAAATAAAACCCTCACTAGTGCACCGGTTTTCCCAGTTGGGTTTTTCCTAGGTCATTTGTCAAAAAATAATGGTGTCCTATGTGTTTGTATTTCCTTGCTCAGTTTCTATGTTTCAGAATCATATTTAATTTGGTGTAGGTTGCTTCAGTGATTTACTTCAATATTGCAAGAAGAAATCTAAAATAAATTTGTAATGTAATTTACAATCTAGGTGAAGTAGATTTAGTTGGTTGAAGTAGGATTCCTGAGATTGTTAGATCTAGGAATTTTCACAGGGTGGTCATGAAAACTCCTATTCTTTCACCTTCTCCCAAGTCTAACCACATTGGGGTGCCTAGGGCATCGATTTCCCAGCAAGTTAGCCACTGAAAAAATTTATCTCCTAGTATCTCTTGACTTGGCCTTTCCTGTAACCCTCTTCCAAATTTGAAGACATTTTGACAGTGGAATTGGAAGAAAAGCCAAGACCTACCTTTGGGATCAAATCTTGCCCTACCATCTGATGAGCCTCATCATTGGGTGATTATATGGGCCTTAATTCACCTCCTAGCTTAGTCAAACCAACTATTCTCACAACTTATTGGATACTTTTGATTATATTTTGTTTATGAGATGAGTTAGAGTTGGATATTTTGCTTTGTGGTCTAATGTGCATTTAATGCAGGAATAAATGATAAAAGCAAGGAATTTTGGCAAAGACCTTGGTCAAAACTTGAATGGGACAAGGGATAGGAATTATAGGAGGTAAATCCTCCTCATTTATTACCCCTCCATTCGAATATTTCTCCATTAGCTCAGATTGCAAACAACCAAATCATGAGGACTAGAAGGCAGCCAAGCAAGTGAAAGAAAAAGCACCAGTTTATCTCGAGTTTGGGAGCCGAGCCTCCCTAATTTTAAGGAAGTCGTTGGAGACTTCAGATGTATAAGTAGAGAGGCCTAGGACCTCAGTAGGATTCAGATTTTTGATTGTAAAACTCTACTCTATTTTCGAGCTGCAAGACTTGTGTCAGTTTTTGATGTAATCTATGGTTTTGATAATAAAAATGAGTTTTGTTTTGAGCCAACACTGAGCTAACTCAGAGGGCTGAAGCTCTTGGGTTAGGGCCCAAACCTAGCAGCTAAGGCTCCTCTTTATTGTACATGTATGCTAGCATAGATTCATGGTTTAATTTTTCATTTGCTTAAGTAGCTGCATCTCTGTTACAACAATGTAGAATAGATTGGTTTGTTATAGACATTTTTGGGCATCGCAACCCCAATCATAAATGTCCATAAACTGAGGGCTCCTAAGTCACTAAAAGTGTTGCTTCACTACCTAAAGGAACAAGGTCAGCTGATTACATCATCTCCGAGAAGTTCTCCACAGAAAACTGCTCAGAAATGGTCAAAACTGGACCATACTGAATGCCTAGTGCAGAGGGTGCGATGCATATCACCTTCCTAGTGTAAAGGGTGCGATGCATACTGAATGGCCCCTTTGTAGGGTGCGATGGGTGAGAATGGTCAAGTGGTAGAGACAGTTTGCAAGGTGGAAGATCATAGAATCTTCCAGAAACTTCCCCTCTAACACTTGTCTCTCTGATTTCAACCAGGGATGAGTAAGATATCATCAATCTCCAAGTGGAATCAAGAAATATTAGAGAGAGGACACTAATCAAAATCCCAGAAGCTGACTCACCCCCCTACAATCATCTATATATGGATCCCTCATCAGAAAGATCCAAGGGCTAGAATCTTGTATCTTGTAGAGAAGTGTTGTTGGTTTTATGGTGTAACATCATAGCGTTGGGTGATCTAAGCTTTACTTGAGGTGAAGAAGGGCTTTCTTGCTGGAGGATGATGATGGGTCAGAACAATTGGTTGTAATCCTCTTGCTATTCTTGATATTAATAAATATATTCAAGTTTTCCTCCACATTCATGTATATTTGATTGTATATGCATTTGTGTGGTTAATACATATCTGGTCCTGTGTTATTTATGAATATAGATCTTTGTTCTTCGATAGTATTATGCTGCTTTGATTCCACAGGTGCTCTCTAAAGCTGTGTAGACAAAGAAGGAGTGGCAAAGATCTATTGAGAAGGGGAGGAACCGAGCAAGGAACCAAGTGCAAGACAAAGGTTGGTGTCCCCCTGTTCCCCTCTTGTCTATTTTTCATAAAGGAAAACGAAAGTAGTTTTAACTTGTTTGTTTCTAAGATAGCTACCAGTCTTAGTGGGAATAACAGCTCTAAGTGGACACTATTCCTGGTAACAAAGACATAGCATCCTTCATGGTGTAAGTGTTATACATGAAAATCATAAAGCCATATCAAAATCCCCCTAAGCATATGCCATCTTTCCCTCAAAACTTTTGCTTGCTATGTGAAATTCTTTTAGTGTGCATAAAATAGAAAAATAATCTCCTCAAAACATGGTTTCAACTATTAATAATCATGAGTCAAAAGAATAAAATGATATATAATGCATCAACCTTGTAGAACTCCCCATAAACTCATGCACTCTCCTTCTATGCCTCAAAATGATCTTGTGGACGTGAAATGCATAGATGCATGAGGCTGAAATTTCCTCCTAATCACATGCACTTGTCAAGTTTTGCTTCTCTTGAAGCCATCTCCTATCGTGCACAAGATAAATATTTACTCCCCCTGAGCAAAATATCCTTCTTCAAACTAGAACATTCTTCCTTGATGTCCTTTGAAGAGATTGTTAATTGCAGTTCATCTTTTCTACTCCATATCTTTCTTTTTTTTTAATGTTGGCCTTTCTCTTTTTGTTGACTTGATATTGTCATATTTGCAAGCTATAACTTTGTGGCCATAATTTTCCATGCTTGAAACAATGATTATCAAACAAATTTTGTATTCTGCAAAACATTTACATACTCTAGCTTGGTGACCATAATGATTGCAAGAAAAACAATACCCATGAAATAAATTTTGATACCTTGAGCTTTGATTTGCTGGACGATGAACACTTGGTTGCTTTCTTGTCTTCATGAACTGTTGCATGTTGAGATTATGATCTTCTTTCCTTTACTTTTGATGGTAAAATATTTTCTTCTTTGGCTTCTTTTGATGATGTTGCTTCCTAAACACTTGATTGACTTGGGATGGAGAACATGTGATGATGTGCTTATGATTTTCTTCTACATGGTTTTCCTCTGCTTTCTCATTTTATTCCAAAAGGCACGATTCTTCTTCAAATCACAAACCAATTTTAATAAGTAGATATCTTTGACTGATGAGGGTTTCATCCAAAATTTTGGTCGTTTTATCCAACTTTTGATACTTAGATAGCTAATTATTTTCCTTTTCAGGCTCACATCTCAAAGATGCTATTTTCTTTTCTAGACTTGCACAATAGGCTTCCTGGTCTTGCAGCTAATTTGACAAATTCTCATTCTTTTTTATGACTTCCTCATGTTGTATTTTCAGATCAATGATTTTCATGTTATTGCTCTCATGGCTACTCTCACCACCTTCCTAAGATAAATCTGGATTTGCTACTGTTATGAATGTGGAATCTTTTTCATCATTCTCTTTCTCTTCAAGAATGAAATGGGATTTTTCAATAATTTCATAATCTTGAAACCTTTCTCTTCCATACAAACTATGGAGCTTGTCCATATTCTGTTTTGTAGTCTTGCAATGTCTCAATTTTGATACATTATGATTTTACAATCCCTTCAAGATTATCTTCTCGGATTTCTCATTAAACTCATCGTGTGTACCATATTCAATTGAGGGAAAAACATTCACATCTATGGTTAAAAGATATGCTTCAAATTTTACCTTCCAAAGCATGTAATCAAATACATGTAGCAAAGGAACTCCATCAACTGCAACTCCTTCCTGGTTACCCATGATCTACCTTCCAGTGGTGAATATGCACTAGAAGGAACCATGCTATGATACCAATTGTTGGTACCAAGATCACTACTAAGCGGGGGGGAGAGGCGTTGATCAATAGTGATAACAATTACAAAATTTTATCTTCCTTTCTCCAATATATTAATTCCTTCATTTGTTAACACGTAAGCATTAGATCTAAAACAGACAACTTCAATTGGATCAACACATGAGAGCCATAATCATAAGAAATAAACATTCACAATTAAACACAATCATCACATCACATAGGGACACATGATCTCTAGAGGAAAACCCCCCAACAGGGAAAAAAACCCTTGCTGCTACTGCTCTCCTCAATATATATTATTATCTGCCAAGTAAATCATTACATAGAGAGTACAATATGGAAAATATCTGAAAGGAACTTTGATCTCCATCTCATGAATCTACAGTCTCCTATCTGATCAACAAGCCTTTCCCAACCACCATTGAACTCATGACTCTACAAACTCTATATAATCAACAAGTCTTGTCCAACCACCATTTGACTCACAACTCTATAGACTTGATCTGATTTACAAGCCTTGTCGAACGTCCATTGGACTTATGAAGAAATTTGTTCTCAATCCATGTATTGTCAGAGCTCCCACCCCAATTCTCTATGTGGTTCACCTTTCATACCTTTTCAAACAGGAATGCTAGAACTGTTCAACATGAACATCACAACAGTAATATCATCATAGCTCAAAATATCAATCACTAGATCAATCTTAAACCATACTCCTCTCTCACATTTATATACTATTCTCAATTCACATAGCCTCAATACATTTTCTGCAAACAAACTAGATGTAGAAACTTAACAATGCAATACATAACAACCATATGAAAAACATGTGACACTACTACAACCAATCTATCACAATCATATGAAATCAAAAAATAATTTTTCCCCTACAATCACAAATGCATTAGCAAAACCATTGTAGCTCTGTCACATAAACATAGTCTTTAGCCCTGCATACTTCGGTCAAAAGAAATCTTGGATCTTATTCATTCCGATGTTTGTGGTCCTATGACTCCTAAATCAATTGGAGGTCATCTATATTATGTCACATTTATAGATGATCATTCAAGGGAGACTTTGGTTTATTTAATGAAATCCAAGGATGAAATATTTACTAAATTTCAAGAATTCAAAGCCAAAGTAGAGAATGTTACATAAATAAGAATCAAGTGTTGGGTGTGGAGCTTGATTATCTTCTTTATTCAGAGGTATCACCACATTGGATCCCAGTTTGTAATGTGGCAACAATGCTGCTCATAATATTTGCACTGCAAGGGGGTCTAGGGGGGCAGCGCCCCCGAAGCTAAAAAAAGATGTAAAATTTCCTTGTAAAATGTTGTAATTTTGTAGTCAATCTAGGCCATTCATTAGGCAAATATCCGACAGTAGAAGTTATGTTTAATTTATGGTTTTTTTCCCTAGAAGGCAACCCCTCGCTATATATGAGGGAATTGTATTGCGTCTATGTAGATCTGTATTCTGAGTGAGAAAGAGAGAGGATATTGTGTGAGAGCGAAGAGGGAATTAAAACAGATCTACTGTAGGTTGTATCTCTTCATTTTGTTGGATAATATAAAAGGAAGGATTGGCTGTTTCTTCATGGATGTAGCCCAAATTGGGTGAGCCACGTATGTCTGTGTCTATCTTGTTTTATGTGTTTTCTGTTTTTATATTTCTGCAATATATTTGATGTGTTCCATTGCTTTGTAATATATAGTTTTCTAACAACTGGTATCAGAGCCGAAGGTCTATTTGGATGATAAACTTGCAGGAGAGAAGGGTTCCTAGTTCTAGTGGGAGCAATGGAGGAAGATGGTAGGTTTAGGGTCAAAAGTTTTAATGACCAAAACTACTAGCTATGGAAGATGTAGATGGAAGATTATCTGTATTAGAAATATCTATACCTACCATTGAGCGGAAAGACAAAGAAGCCGATGAGTATGACATACACAGAATGGGATATTCTCAATAGGAAGGCACTTGGAACAATATTTCTATGCCTAGCGGCATCGGTAGCCTTTAATATTTCAAATGGAATGACAACAGAGGGTTTAATGTTAGCATTGGCCAAATTATATGAAAAATCCTTGGCCTCAAATAAGGTATTTCTTATGAAGCGTTTATTTAATATGAAGATGTTAGAAGGTGGATTTGTTGTTGATCATTTAAATGAATTTAATACAGTTACAATTCAGTTAAGTTCTGTAGGGGTAACCTTTGATTATGAAGTTAGGGCTTTGTTATTTTTGTGCTCATTTCTAGAAAGTTGGAATGGTTTAGTTATGGCCATTAGTAACTTTGTCTCTAGATCTAGTACTTTAAAGTTTGATGATGTTGTCGGTGCAATCCTTAGTGAGGAAATGCGATGGAAAAGCTCTGGTGAGACATAAGGTAATTCTTTGACTGCAAAGACTAGGGGAAGAAAAATGGAAAGAGGAAAGAGCCCAGGATATCACAGTAAGTCAAGGAAAGGTAGATCCAAGTCTAGATCGGGGATAGTGTGCTGGAAATGTTGGAAGAAGGACACCTGAAGAAAGACTGCAAGTCCCAGAAGGGAAAAGAAGGAGACACATAGCAAGAAAACAATCATGAAGTGAATGTGACAGGTGATGTGTTGCAAGATGCTTTGATTCTTTCATTAGAAAATCTTATTGATGCTTGGGTGGTAGATTCAGGGGCCTCATTCCATGCCACGCCTGATAAGAAACATTTTCATGATTATGTTCAAGGAGATTTTGGACAAGTTCGATTGGTTGATGATAAACCTTGTAAAATCATTGGAATGGGTAAAGTTTTCATAAAACAAAATAATGGAAATCAATGGCTATTGAAGGAGGTAAGGCATGTTCCAGATCTTAAGAAAAATATAATTTCTATAGGGTAGTTGGGAGGTGAAGGCTGTGTAACTAATTTTACAGATAAAACTTGGAAGGTCACTAAAGGATCCTTGGTAAGAAAAAAAGGAGAAAATGTTGGTAAATTGTATTTATGTGATGGTATTTCTAACTTTGTTAATGCTTTAACCTTTACAGGAGCAGATACGACATTGTGGCATCATAGGCTTAGGGACATGAGTGAGAAGGGGATGAAGGTTCTTCACTCAAGAAATTTGTTTCCAGGTTTGAAGCATGTTGATTTAAAAATATGTGAGAATTGTGTTTATGGAAAACATAAGTGAGACAGATTCCTCAGAGTTGGGAAAGAAAAGAAGAGTGAAAAATTAGAGCTTGTGCATACAGATGTATGGGGACATGCTCAAGTATCATCTCTCGGTGGCTCTCGTTGTTATGTTACTTTTATTAATGATGCAACCAGAAAAACTTGGATTTATTGTATTCGAAATAAATATGATGTATTTGATACTTTCAAGAAATGGAAAGCTTTGGTCGAAAATGAGACAGGGAAAAGGTTTAAGTGTCTCAGATCAGAAAATGGAGGTGAATATTGCAACAAAGATCTTGATAGGTACTGTTCAGAGAATGGAATTCACAGAGAGAAGATAGTTCCAGGAACACCACAAGAAAATGGTGTGTCAGAAAGGATGAACAGGACAATCATGGAGCGTGCAAGGTGCATGAGATTGCATGCATGATTTCCTTTAAAATTTTGGGCAGATACTATAGATACTGTTGTTTATCTAATAAGCAGAGAGCCTTCAAGTTCTTTGGATAGTGGTATTCCATAGGAGGCATGGAAATGTAAAAAGGTTAAGTACTCATTTTTAAAGACTTTTGGTTGTGAAGCCTTTGTCCACATTAATAAAGAAAATAAAATTAATCTTGAGGAAAAATCAAAGAAATGTACCTTTATTGGATATGGTGTTAATGATTTTGGTTATTTCTTTTATGATTATGAAAAACAAAGCATCATTAGAAGCAGAGATGTCATATTCAATGAAAAGGTTTTGTATAAGGATCAACTACAGGAA
Organism: Pinus taeda; assembly: GCA_000404065.3. Lineage (NCBI taxonomy): Eukaryota > Viridiplantae > Streptophyta > Pinopsida > Pinales > Pinaceae > Pinus > Pinus taeda. The sequence goes on from APFE031306064.1 coordinate 25,111, forward strand.
AAGATACAGGAAAAAGAAAATAGAGAATACACAGTGCTTGATGAGATCACATAAAAAGTGATGGTTCCTGAACATCATAATGATCAACAACCAAAACAAAAACAACAACCACAACAACAACAAGCACCTCAAACACCTGAAAGTGGTGTTAGAAGATCTACCAGGATAAGTAGACCCCCTAAACGATACTCTCCTTCATTATATTGTGTATTGTTGACTAATTCTAGTGAACCAAAATGTTATGAAGAAGCAGTGTAGGTAGAAACCAGGAAGAAGTGGGAGCAAGCCACGAAAGAAAAGATGGAATCCTTAGCACATAACCTGACTTGGGACTTGTCAGGTTGCCTGCAGGTAAAACAAAATTGCAGAATAAATGGGTTTACAAGTTGAAGGAAGAAGATGGAGGTAGAAAAAGGTGTAAAGCTAGACTTGTGGTGAAGAGGTTTGCACAGAAAAAGGGTATAGACTTTGATGAGATATTTTCTCCTGTTGTTAAAGTGACTTCAATTATAACTATTTTAAGTTTAGTAGCAACTGAAGATTTTCATCTTGAGTAGTTAGATGTAAAGACAAACTTTCTCCATGGGGGTTTGGAGGAAGAGATATATATACAACAACCACAAGGATATGAGGTAAAATGGAAGGAGAAACTAGTGTGCAGGTTGAAGAAGATCTTGTATGGCTTAAAATAGGCTCCAAGGCAGTGGTATCTAAAATTTGACAGGTTTATGTCTGAACAAGGTTATACTAGATGTAACTCTAATCACTGTGTTTATCTCAAGAGGCAAAATGATGGTAGCTATATTATATTGTTATTGTATGTAGATGCCATGCTTTTTGCAGGTTCTAACATGCAGGAAATAAATGTGCTCATAAGAAAATTGGCAAACTCATTTGCAATGAAGGATTTGGGTGCTGCAAAACAAATACTTGGTATGCTAATAACTAAAGACAGGAAGAATAAAAAATTAACATTGTCTCAGAGTGAGTACATAGAAAAGGTGTTGAAAAGATTTAATGTGTTGGCATTATGATACATATGATGTAATTGATGGCAACCCACTCATCTCAGATGATAAATTATAGTGCAACAAAGTTCACGCACTTTCATGCAGAGAAAAGTTCCTTTCATGCAGAGAAAAGTTCACGCACTTTCATGCAGAGAAAAGTTCATGCACTTTCATGCAGAGAAAAGTTCCTTTCATACAAAGAAAAGTTCACGCACTTTCATGCAAAGAAAAGTTCACGCACTTTCATGTAGAGAAAAGTGCACGTACATGGGAAATCTTATGGTTGGTTCATGGTATTAGTTCGACAGTTTTTGATCCTATGGTTTTGGTCCGTGGTATTGCATCCAAAAGAATTGAACCCAAGTATTGGGTCCGTCGTATTGTTTCTCAATGGTTTTGGTCCATGGTTTTGAGTGAGGTCTAGCCTATAAAAAGGAAAGGAGATCATTTGGCTAATTAGAAGTGCTGAAAATGTTAAGAAGAGCAAGATATGAATTTTTGATAATCGGTTGGTGAGACATAGTTGAATCTGAATCAAAGAGAAACTGGAGCATTATAAGTCAGATCTACTGAAGAGAGCGGCAACGATGCAATGCGGAGGTGTGACGAACCAGAGAAGAAGCAGGTGCGGAGTTGCGCAGAATTGTCACGGTAGAAGTGCAGATATCCACAGGTTTCCTTCGTTGAAGTTGTAGACCTTTCTTGAAATATATTTTAGCTGTCTTTTATCTATTTATGCAGAGATCTGGGTTTAAATTGGTGTCTGGTTACTGGTGTTATTTTCTAGTTACTGCATTCTGAGAAGTTATTTGTTTAAAGGAGATTGCATGATGCACATGTACATGATGTTTTGGATCCAGTTTGAAAATTGATGAAACGTGGTCCCTGGAAGGAAAGAGAAGGTAGTAGCCTTCAGTAGGTCAGCACTTACGTACTAATATTTCAGCTAGTACAATAACTAAGGGGGTTGTAGCTCCCTTCTAGAAGAAGCTGGAAAACAAGAGAGGGTTGTAGCTCTTTGCAGGTTGTAGCCTGCATACTGGTAAAAGACTGCACCAGTACAAAATCATTGTAAGAAGAAGTTTCTAATTGAAAGAAGATAGAGACATATTGCAGCAGGTGGTTTTCACCCACATTGGGTTTCCACCTTACATCTTGTGTTCCTTGATGTGACTGTCTATTTTGTGTTCCTGCTCATTATTCTATGGTTCTCACATACAGATTAATGACAAACATCTGAAGAATAAATTAAATTATAAGTTTGGAAGGTATATGCAAGTTTCAATTATTAGATCTGAAAATATTTTTATAAATTGATAAGATTTTGATAATACTGATTCACCCCCCCTCTCAGTATTATTTCCAACAATTGTTATTAGACCAGGTTCTTCAGAAGAAGCTTGATCGCTTGAAGGAAGATCTATCATCATGAGCAACTACGAGAGAGAAGCATTGATCAGGCCACCAATTTTTGATGGGACCAATTTCGTCTATTGGAAGGTAAGAGTCACTGCCTATCTTCAATCTCTTGGTATAGAAGTCTGGGATATCATAGATACAGGGTACACTTTTCCATCAGCAACTCCCACAGATCTGGCTGAGAAGAAGTAGTTTGAAACAAATGCAAAGGCTGTAAATACTCTATTAGGATGTCTATCTCAATCAGAATTCATCAAGGTTATGCAGTATAAAACCACAAAAGAAATATGGGACAATATCGTTCTGAGCTATGAAGGAGATGAATAGGTAAAACGAACAAAACTTCAAACCCTCAGAATTCAGTATGAAAATCTCAGAATGTAGAATGATGAAAGTGTGGCTAACTATTTCCTATGAATAGATGAGATTGTTAATTATATGAAAAACTTGGGTGAAGAAATAAAAGAGGCGGTTGTGGTTGAAAAGGTTCTAATATCTTTGTCTCCTAAGTTTGAATCAAAAGTTTATGCAATAGAAGAAAAGGAGAATCTACAGAAAATTGCCATGTCACAGCTACACGGAATTCTAACTGCTTACGAAATGAGGAAAGGAGGACCTTCAGACAGGAGAAAAGTTGCATTCAAGGCTTCAGGAAAAGGAGATTATTATGAGTCAGGACATATGTCAGAAGAAGAGGAAGAATCAAATTTTGTCAAGAACCTTCAATAGGGTGTTGGAAGATTCAGAGGTAAGTTACCCTTCAAATGCTTTGCTTGTGGAAGAGTCGGTCACTATGCTGCCAAGTGTCCTCAGAAAGACAAGCTTGACAAAGGTAAGGAACTTTTTAGATGGAGCAAGAAACAAAATGTAAGTAAGAAAAGCTACTACACTCATGAAGACAGTGAAGGACTCTCAAATAGTGATGAAGATGAACAAGGTAATAATTATAGACTTCTAATGGATTTTGAAGATGATGATTTCATGGATGCTATAGATGAAGAAGGTCTTTATGAAGAGATTTCTAAACTCAAAATTTGTTTAGAAGAGAAAAATATGATTATTGATACTCTGCAATTTCAACTGGCTGAAAGGGAAAACATCATGGAAAAGTTAGAATGTGAAATTGTGGGACTTAGAAAAGAGATTGAGAAAACAAAAGCTCTTAATCTTAGATTTGTTAAAGGATCTGAAACTCTAGATGAGATTATCAATGTGCAGCGTTCTCCGCTAATCAAGAAAGGTCTGGGATATAATGAAGAAACATCTCAAGCATAGAAACCATCCACCTCCAAACGTTATCTTGATGCAGCAAGGAGGAGTGAGCAAAGGCCCAATGGAGATCACTAGGTAAATCAGGGACAATTTACCTCAAGAATGAACAAAGACTTCTAGGTAAATTGGGGGCAATCCACCTTAAGGATGAACATAAGCGACAATCAACCAAAGGTAAAATCTTCTCAATCTACCTCAATAATGGATGACAGTAGAAACTACAATCGTTTGGTTGGTAGATTTTATAATCGCAGGAGTTTCTTCAATGGCCAATGCTTCTCTTGTCATAACTTTGGTCACAAAGCAGCTTAATGTGTTTCCTATAAGACAATCATGACTAGAGAAGCTCAAAAACAAAGAAGTATGACTGGGATCATGAAAAGAACCTACAATAACTTTTCTGCTCTTGAAAACGAAATTGAATGTTCTATTTGTAACAACTTCGGTCATGAAGATTCTAAATGCGGGAGCAGGTTTTGGCAAACAACTCAGAAGGAGCAAGCCTCAAGTGTCAAAACATGGAGAATGAAAGAATTGCAACCAGAAATATGTGGTATAGCCTTATATGCGGAAGGGCAGGAAAATCAATGGTGCATCGACAGTGGATGTTCAAAACATATGACGAGTGTTAAGGAAAAACTTCAGTCGTATAGTGCCTTAGAAAAGGAGAAGAAGGTTTCATTTGGAAATGACACCCCTGCGCTCATAAAAGGTAAAGGTTCTATTCTATTGAAAGAAAAGGTCAAAGCTGGAAATGTTATGTATGTTGATGGCTTAAAGCATAATCTATTGAGTGTCAGTTAGATGTGCGATCAAGGAATTGAGGTAATATTTCGATCAAATGGATGTAGTGTTCGTGATCTTGATACAGGAGAAGTGATCAAAGGCATAAGAACTCCAAATAATTTATATATATTCAAAGAAGGACAACATCAATGCTATCTAAGCAAGAATGATGAACACTAGCTATGGCACCAGAGATTGGGGCACCTAAGATTCTCACAAATAAGGAAAGCATGCAAATACCAGGTAGTTCATGGTCTTCTAGACATCAGAATTCCAGACAATACAATATGCAAGTCATGTCAGTTTAGTAAGCAAACCAGAACTAACTTCCCTGAGAAGGAAGGATCAGCTAGCAGGCCACTTGAGCTTGTCCATACTGATGTATGTGGTCCGTCTAGGAAAAGGCCACCTCGGGGAGAAGAATACTTTATATTATTCATTGACGACTATTCAAGGATGGTCTAGATAGGACTTATGAAGCACAAAGATGAAGCCTTCGAAAAATTCAAATCCTTCAAAGCTTTGGTTGGAAACGAATCAGATCACAAAATTAAATGCCTCAGATTTGATAGAGGTGGGGAGTTTACCTCAAATGAATTTTTCGATTTTTGTGAAGAACATGGAATAAGAAGAGAATTCTCTACAGCCAGGACTCCTTAGCAAAATGGAGTAGTGGAAAGGATGAATAGAACGGTTCAACAAATGGCTTGTGCTATGCTTGATGAGCCTGGAACTCCCACAACTTTCTGGGGTGAAGCCGCATTGCTGTAGTTGTTATTCTCAACAAAACAGACGTCAGGTGAACCAACGCTCAAACCCTCATGAGCTTTGGTATGGTGAGACTCCTTCGGTAAAATATTTCAAAATTTTTGGGAGTAAATGCTACATCAAAAATACTGATGAAAATCTTGGCAAGTTTGAAACCAGAGCAGATGAAGGCATTCTTCTCGGTTACTCTCCCCACAGCAAAGCATACAAGTGTTACAATAAAAGGCTTGGAAAAATTGTTGAAAGTATTGATGTAGTGGTTGATGAAGATGAAAACACTCCTAGGCAGGGAAGATCTGAAGATTTCGAAGATGAAGAGGAATATCCATATACATCAAATCAAATTCATGATGAAGAAGAAGAGACCAATGAGGCACCAAAATAACAGATAAGGATAGAAGAAAAGACTCCATCCAGGTACGTTAAGAAGAATCATCCAAAATCTCAGATTTTGGGGTAGAAAGAGGCTGGTATACAAACAAGAAGAGAAATAGTAGAAGCTTCAAGCTATTTGGCATTAATCTCCTCCACTGATCCACAAAATGTAAAAGAGGCATGCAAAGATGAATGTTGGGTCAAGGCAATGGATGATGAACTTGAGCAGATTGAAAAGAACAACACTTGGGAGTTGGTTCCTAGACCAAAAGATAAGAATGTCATAGTGACAAAATGGATATTCAAAAACAACTTGAATGAAAATGGGGAAGTTGTTAGAAATAAGTCTAGACTTTTTTGTAAAGGGTATGCTCAACAAGAAGGAATAGACTTTTAAGAAAATTTTGCTCCTATTGCTAGACTTGAGGCCATCAGCATGTTCCTTGCTCTCTCTAGCTTTCAGAAATTCAAAGTATTTCAAATGGATGTGAAATCTGCCTTTCTGAATGGAGAGTTAGAAGAAGAAGTGTACATTGAGCAACCAGATGGATTCATTCTTTGAAATGATCCAAAAATTGTATGTAGACTTAAGAAGGCTCTCTATGGTCTTAAACAGGCTCCAAGGGCTTGGTACTATCGTCTAGACAAATACCTTCATCAACAAGGTTTTTCAAAAGGATCGACAGATAGCAATCTTTATATAAAAATTGAAAATGACAAATTGCTAATACTTGTTGTGTATGTTGATGATATCATATTTGGTAGCAATGAAGAAGCTATGAGTCAAAATTTTGCCTTGGTAATGCAGAAAGAATTCGAAATGTCCTTGATTGGAGAGCTGACATATTTTCTCGGTTTACAAATCCAACAAAATGAAGGCGGTATCTTTTTATCTCAAACCAAGTACCTCAAGTAGATTTTGAAGAAATATGGGATGGAGGATTCGAAACCTGTATGTACCCCGATGGTGACAGGATGCAGCCTCAGCGCAAATGATGACTCAACAACAGTGCATCAACCAACCTATAGATCTATGATTGGGTACTCTTCTCTATCTAACAGGAACCCAACCAAACATCATGCATGCAGTGGGAATAGTTGGAAGATTTTAGGAAAATCCAAAGGAAACTCATCTTCAGGAAGTAAAGAGAATTTTCAAGTATCTTCAAGGAACTCAAAACTATGGTCTATGGTATCCTAGAGATACATATATCACTCTTCATGTTTATATAGATGCAGATTGGGCTGGAAGCGTGGATGACAGAAAAAGCACTAGTGGTGGTGCATTCTTTATGGGTTCCAGATTAGTATCTTGGTTCAGCAAGAAACAGAGTTCGATTGCTTTATCTACAGCTGAAGCAGAATATGTGGCTGTTGCATCTTGTTGCACACAACTCCTTTGGATGATGCAAACTTTGCAGGATTTTCAAATCACTTTTACTCCACCTATCTCCATCTTATGTGATAATACAAGTACAATCAACATTTCAAAGAACCCAGTCATACATTCAAAGACCAAGCACATACCAATCAAGTATCATTTTCTCCAGGAACAAGTGCTGGAACAAAAGGTCAAATTGGAGTATGTTCCATCCAAGGAACAAGTTTTTGATATACTCACCAAACCATTGCCCAGAAAGACATTTGAGTACCTCAGACAGAAGCTGGGGGTTGTTGATGCATCATCCTGCTGTTGAATCTTGTCTGTTGTACGCAGGTGGATACATGTACATTTGCTGGTCTATGTGGGTCGAATGGGTCTATCAGAGATCATCTGGCACAGGTTCAGGGGGAGCATATATTCTTCTAATGACGCATTGTTGACATTATCTTAGAAGTCCTTGGTTTGATTTCTCAAGAGTTTTTTGGTGGAGTAGATCAATATGTGCTGGTCTAAAGGTTGATTCTACTAATAGTTGTTCTTGTCTCTATGTCATGTACTTTTTTTCATATCAAGGTCATGTAATGGCCTATTTTGGTTTCCCCACTATGCCTAGGATGAATAAGTTTTGTCTATCTAGTGTATTCGCACTTGGATGGGAGATGGATGTATGTATGAGTCTTGATGATAGGAAGGTTACTTATAATGTATGGAGTCATGTTCTTTCTTGTAGAACATCTTTTTGCAGAGAGCATTTCAGCACAGAGCATATACAGCATATACACAGGGGGAGCTCGTTCAGAGTTTTCCGTAGGTACTCAGGGGGAGTATGTTGGTCTGCCCCTTTGCCCTTGATGTCAAAGGGGGAGAGTGATTGGTTGTTGTTGCCATCAAGTCCAAAGGGGGAGATTTTTCGCGTTATGATACATATGTTGTACTTGATGGCAACCCACTCATCTCAGATGATAAATTATAGTGCAACAAAGTTCACGCACTTTCATGCAGAGAAAATTTCACGCACTTTCATGCAGAGAAAAGTTCATGCACTTTCATGCAAAGAAAAGTTCATGCACTTTCATGCAGAGAAAAGCGCACGCACATGGGAAATCTTATGGTTGGTTCATGGTATTAGTCCGACAGTTTTTGATCCTATGGTTTTGGTTCGTGGTATTGCATCTAAAATAATTGAACCCAAGTATTGGGTCCGTGGTATTGTTTCTCAATGGTGTTGGTCCATGGTTTTGAGTGAGGCCTAGCCTATAAAAAGGAAAGGAGATCATTTGGCTAATTAGAAGTGTTGAAAATATTAAGAAGAGCAAGATCTGAATTTCTAATAATCGGTTGGTGAGACATAGTTGAATCTGAATCAAGGAGAAACCAGAGCATTATAAGTCAGATCTACTGAAGAGAGCGGCAACGACGCAGTGCGGAGGTGCGCAGAACCAGAGAAGAAGCAGGTGCGGAGTTGCATAGACTCGTCACGGCAGAAGTGCGGATATCCGTAGGTTTCCTTCGGTGAAGTTGCAGACCTTTCTTGGAATATATTTTAGCTGTCTTTTATCTATTTCTGCAGAGATCTGGGTTTAAATTGGTGTCTGGTTATTGGTGTTATTTTCTGGTTACTACATTCGGAGAAGTTATTTGTTTAAAGGAGATTGGGTGATTCACATGTACATGATTTTTTGGATCCAGTTTGAAAATTGATGAAACGTGGTCCCTGGAAGGAAAGAGAAGGTAGTAGCCTATTATGAAACCAGCTCAAGAAAAGATAGAAAAGATAGATCAACGCCTTAGAATTCAGCCTCTTCGAGGGGGAAACCTCCTTTACATTACATAAATGAACAATTCTTGGATGATACAAATGACAACCTCCTTTCTATATATAGGAGTCTAAGGAGTCACAATATAACCCAGCCGACCTAACAATAATAATATAAAGCCACAAAAATAACAATAGAGGGATTCTATGGGGCACAGTAATAACATATGGGGATAATAGGGGCCCAACAATATTAATAAGGGGTACAATTACAATAGTAATGGGGTAATCACTAGTATTATAGGGACCCAACATGCCCCTCTCCTTCAAAAAAGTGTTGTCCTCAACGCTTGAGTAGTTTTGAATACTTCTGTATAAAATTCTCATCCTCCCATGTGGAATCTTCAGCAGATAAGTTCTTCCGCCTGATAAGATACTCCGAAATTGATCGATTTCGTAGCTGTCGAGTTCTTGTTTCTGTGACTGCTTCCGGTTCCAATATAATTTTTCCTTCCTCGTCAAGTTCTGGAAATATTGTTTGAACTGGGAGCTTGTCACCTATAACCTTCTTTAAACATGAAACATGGAAAACGGGGTGCAATCGAGAAGCTGCAGGAAGCTCCAATTTGTATGCCATAGTACCAATCTTTTGCAACACCTTCTATGGACCGTAATACTTTGGTGATAATTTATTGTCCTTCTTAACTTGCTTGAGGGACATTTGCTTATATGGTTGTAGTCGTAGGAATACCCAATCACCTACATCAAAACTTATTTCACTGTGATGCTGATCTGCCTATTGTTTCATTCTATTTTGTGCCAACACGAGGTTATCCTTTAAGAGTTTGAGGACTTCTTGTTGATGTTCGATGTGATGTTCCACTGCCTGAACCTTAGAATTTTCTCTTAAATATGATGTGATGGATGGTGGTTGATACCCATAAAGTGCCATAAATGGGGTCATTTTTGTCGCTGTATGGAAGGAAGTGTTATACCACCATTCAGCCAGAGGCAGCCATTTGACCCATTGTGTCTGTTTATCGGAGACAAAGCAACGAAGATATCCTTCCAAACATTTGTTTACTATGTCAGTTTGCCCATCAGATTGAGGATGATAAGATGAACTATGAGCTAACTGAGTACCAAGGAAAGAGAATAACTCTGTCCAAAAATTTCTAGTGAAAATGGGATCTCTGTCACTTACAATAATCTTTGGGTTTCCATCTAGATTTTGAAATGTTTCCATAAATTCAATAGAAACTGTACTAGCTTTAAATGGATGTGATAATGCACAAAAGTGTTCATACTTGGTAAGTCTGTCAACTACCACCATGATGACACTCTTTCCCTCAGACTTGGGTAAACCTGTGATAAAATCCATTGAAACCTCCTCCCAACGTTGGCTTGGAATAGATAAAGGTTGTAATAGACCCGGTGTCTTAATTGATTCAACTTTATTTTGTTGGCAAACCAAACATTCCGCCACAAACTTTTGAATATCTGATTTAAGGCCATCCCAAAAAAATCCTTCTTAACCCTACGGTAAGTTTTTTAAAATCATGAGTGCCCTCGTAAGGGAGAAGTGTGCAATTCCATAAGAATCTTTTGTTTTAGCTGGGAATTCTTATAGAGGTATAAGCGATCTTTGTACCATAAGAATCATTTTTCCAGCTAAATGTATAAGACGTACTGGAATCTTGTTGTAATTTTCGAATAAGTGCCCACACTTCTTCATCATTCTTCCATTCCTCCCTTGCTTCGTTTATCCAATCTGGTTGGATAATAGAAATGGCGCACAACAATGCTTCCACATCCTCATCCTTTCTTGAGAGTGCATCTGCCACCACATTTTGCTTCCCTTTTTTGTAGATGATTTCAAAGTCATAACCCAACATCTTTGTGACCCACTTTTGTTGCTCTTCAGAGGATAATCTTTGTTCTAAAAAGTATTTAAGGCTATTATGATCCGTTTTTACCTTGAAGTGTCTTCCCATTAGGTAGGGTCGCCATTTCTTAAGTGCATGGAGTATTGCCAACATTTCCTTCTCATAAATAGCTTTGTGTAAAAACTTTCCCTTGATTGGACGACTTTCAAAAGTAATGGGTCTTCATCTTGCATTAAAACAACACCAATTCCATTTCCTGAAGCATCACATTCCACAATAAAGGTTTTTGTAAAGTCTAGTGTAGCTAAGGCCAGTGCTTGGTACATTGCCTCTTTAAGATTTTTGAAGGCCTTTGTTGCTTCTGGAGTCCATGAAAATGCATCCTTCTTCAATAATGTTGTTAGAGGTGCTGCTATTTTCCAATAATTCTTAACGAACTTGCGATAATACCCTATCTACCCGAGGAATCCTTGCAAATGCTTTATGGATGTGGGGATTTTCCATTCCTTAATGGCTTTGATTTTGCTAGGGTCTACCTTAATTCCTTCATGAGATACGATATGACCCAGATACTCCACCTCTTGTACTCCAAAGAAACATTTGGATCTTTTTGCATATAATTGTTTCTCCTCCAATAGTTGTAGCACCCTGTCAACATGTTCAACATGTTCCTTCCATGACTTGTTGTAGATTAGTATATCATCAAAAAATACTAACACAAATTTTCTAAGGAAGGGTTTGAAAATGGAATTCATCAAACCTTGAAATGTAGAAGGTGCATTGGTAAGGCCAAAAGGCATGACCAAAAATTCATAATGACCCTCATGAGTTCTAAATGCAATTTTCGGAATGTCTTCCATCTTCATTCTGATTTGATGATATCCTGAACGAAGATCCAACTTGGTGAAGTAAATTGATCCATGCAATTCATCGAGTAATTCATCAATGACAGGAATGGGGAACTTATCTTTAATAGTGAGCTGGTTGAGCTCCCTATAATCCGGACACATGCGCCATGATCCATCCTTCTTGTGCACCAATACTACTGGAGCAAAGAAAGAACTTTGACTCGTTTTAATTATACCAGCCTCTAGCATTTCTGTAACCATACGTTCAATTTCACTCTTTTTGACATAGGGATATCTGTACGGCCTGATGTTTGGAGGAACACTTCCTGGAATTAGATGAATAGCATGATCATGATCATGCATAGGTGGGAGATCTTTGGGAGTCTTAAATACCTTGGCATGATTGTCCAGGACTTTTTGGAGATCTGGAGAAATAGATGATTCTGGTGGAAACATCTAGCGAACATAATTGTGCAATTACACCTCTTTGTTCCTTTTTTAGAAGCTTTTTCATACCATTAGAGCTGATTATCTTTCTTGGTTTCCCTGCAATACCCCTTAATTCAACTTCCTTTCCTTCCGTAGAAAATTTAATGAAAAGTTCTTGAAAATTGAAATCTATTGTACCCAAGGATTGTAGCCATTGGACTCCTAGTACAACATCAGCACCTCCCATTGGAATGGAAAGCATTGGGCTAGTCAATACATATTCTCCCATGGATAGCTTGATATTATGGCACTTTCCAGAGCAATTTATTGTTCCTCCATTTGCAATCATCACTTGACACTCTGGTGCTGGATATAGGAAGCAATTCAATTCTTTTGCTACCCTACAATGAATAAAATTGTGGGTGCTTCTGGAATCAATCAACACTATTACCTTTTTTTTCTTGATTTGTCCTTCTATCTTGATAGTTTGAGGAGTGGTAATTCCTGCCAATGCATTACAAGATATGGTCGGATTTATTTCTTCTTCATCTAGGCTTTGTTCCTGGAGTATA
>APFE031306064.1:39277-90872 GCA_000404065.3 Pinus taeda
ACCTACGTACTAGTATTTCAGCTAGTACAAGAGCTAAAGGGGGTTGTAGCTCCCTTCCAGAAGAAGCTGGAAAACGAGAGAGGGTTGTAGCTCTCTGTAGGTTGCAGCCTGCATACTGGTAAAAGACTGCACCAGTACAAAATCATTGTAAAAAGAAGTTTCTAATTGAAAGAAGATAGAGACATATTGCAACAGGTGGTTTTCACCCACATTGGGTTTCCACCTTACATCTTGTGTTTCTTGATGTGACTGTCTATTTTGTGTTCCTGCTCATTATTCTATGGTTCTCACATACAGATTAATGACAAACATCTGAATAATAAATTAAATTATAAGTTTGGAAGGTATATGCAAGTTTTAATTGTCAGATCTAAAAATATTTGTATAAATTGATAAGAGTTTGATAATACTGATTCACCCCCCCCCGCTCTCAGTATTATTTCCAACATAATGTGCAAAATGAAAAACCAGTTAGTATACCTTTGGCTAGCTATTTCAAACTAAGTAAGGAGGTGTGTCCCAAGACTCAGGAAGAAATGGCTTAGATGTCTAAAGTTCCATATGAATTAGCAGTTGGAAGCTTAATGTATGCAATGGTCTACACAAGGCCTGATATTGCACATGCAACGGGAGTTGTAAGCAGGTACATGGACAATCTAGGAAAAGAACATTGGATGGCGGTGAAGTGGATTCTCAGGTATTTGAGAGGTACCACAAATAAAGCATTATGATTTGGTGGTTCAAACATTTCTCTACAGGGATATGTTGATGTAGATATGGCAAGTGATAGAGATAACATGAGGAGCACCACAGGGTATGTGTTTACTGTAGGTGTAATAGTTGTCAGTTGGGTTTCAAAAATACAAAGTGTTGTTGCACTCTCAACAATGGAAGCAGAGTATGTTGTTGCTACAAAGGCTAGTAAAGAAATGATTTGGTTACAAAGGTTTCGGGATGAATTAGGTAAGAAGCAGGAGTTGGGTAGGTTATATAGTGATAGCCAGAGTGCCATACATCTTGCAAAGAACTTTACATTTCATTCCAAGACAAAACATATACAACTCAAGTATCATTTTATATGGTCAGTGTTGGAAGATGGATAGTTGAAGTTGGAAAAGGTACACACTAGACAAAATCCTGCAGATATGTTAAAAAAAGTTGTAACATGGGAGGAACAAAGATATTGCTCGGTTTCAATTGGTCTTCAAGTTTGATGATGAAGATGAGAAACAACCAGGTCCAAAGTGGAGTCATTGTCCAGTAAATGAAGCAGTGTTGGAGTTTCTATAATTAGTCTCCAAGTGGGAGATTGTTGGGTGTGGAGCATGTTTATCTTCTTTATTTAAAGGTATCACTACATTGGACCCTAGTTCGTAATGTGGTGGCAAAAAAACCCATAATATTTGCACTGCAAGGGGGGTCCAGGGGGGGCGACTGCGATCTTTGGGAGGCCTCTCTAGTGGGGGATTAGGGGCACCACCCCCGAAGCTAAAAAATGATGTAAAATTGCCTTGTAAAATGTTGTAATTTTGTAGTCAATCTGGGCTGTTCATTAAGCGGAGATCTGAGGGTAGAAGTTATGTTTAATTTAGGGTTTTTTTCCCTTGAAGGCAACCCCTCGCTATATATGAGGGAATTTTATTACGTCTATGTAGATCTGTATTCTAAGTGAGAAGGAGAGAGGAGATTGTGTGAGAGCGAAGAGGGAATTACAACAGATCTGTTGTAGGTTGTATCTCTTCATTTTTCTAGATAATATAAAAGGAAGGACTAGATGTTTCTCCATAGACGTAGCCCAAATTGGGTGAACCACGTATATTTATGTCTCTCTTGTTTTATGTGTTTATATTTATGCAATATATTTCAAGTGTTCCATTGCTCTATAATATAAAATTTTCTAACACCAAGATATTAAGATCCAATAATGGAGGAGAATATACATCCAAGGAAATCATAGCTTTTTGTAAGGAGTATGGGATTAAGAGGGAGATGATAGTCCCATATAATCTTGAACAAAATGGAGTCGTAGAAAGAAAGAATTGATCCATTGAATAAAGTGTAAAAGCAATGTTACATGATCAAGATTTACTGAAATTTATGTTGGGTGAATCTATAAAGACAATTGTATACATGCAAATTCGAAGTCCCTACAGATCTCTAGATAAAAAGACTCCTGAAGAGGTGTTCACTGGGAAGAAGCTGACCATAGATCATCTCTAAATTTTTTGTTGTCCTGTATATATACATAACCTAAGGAAAAAAGAAAGAAGATGGATCCATCTAGCATGAAGGGAACATTTGCGGGCTACAATAACTCTTCTAAGGCCTATAGGATCTATTTAGAGGAAGGAAACCAAATATAAGTCAGTTAAGATGTGGTATTTGACAAAATCATTGTATTCAAGAAATCAAAGGATCTCCCTATGGACTTTATGATAAATAAATTCCGATATTCAAAGAATAAGTTAATAGCGAAGAAGATGAATCAAACCATAAAGATGAAGCTCCTTGTGACCCAATACAATCTATGGTAATTGGTGGGCTCCAGTATTGCAACAATAATGTTACAACTCCTGGGACTCCCTTCTTTACTTTTATCAACCCGGTAGTTTGTAACAAACTTGGAAGCGATGGTGTTGTATGCACAAGTACTAGCTCTTGCCACAGCTGTCACTTGGTCAGCTGGCACAAGTCCGCTAGGAGCTTAAGCCAACTTCTATGAGATCTTAGAAGAAGCTTTTTAATTGATGGATGAAAGCTAACTCAAAGGAAGCTAATCTATTTGCGAAAAGAGATTGAAAACTGAAGGAAAGCGCAAACCCTAACAAACCCTAATTCTACTAGCTAGTCCTATTGATGCAGAAGAGAATTCAACTATTGAAAGAGATGCCATTACTTCTATGAAGGTAAAATACATGTTTATAGACTACCTCTATCTGAAGAAAACATCCTTTTGTATTTTTGATTAAGTCGTCAGTTTCATCATGCATATGCTTTCACTGTTCTTGACTGTGCAGGGGTGGATCAAGGAGGAGAAATGCTTGGAATAGGTCGGGAAGGTCCAGAGAGGGTCTAAGGAGTCCCTAACACCCTTCCATAGAGTTTCACAAAGTTTGGCTATCAAGAAACCTCATTTGTGAGCTTCTACAGGAAGTTTGCAGGGGTTCTACAAGATGTTTAGGAATTTCTACAGGATGTTCAGAAATTTCTACAGGATGTTTAAAAATGAGATTTCGGAGGATGGGTGAGTGAGGGGAGATGCATGAATGGATATGGAGGTAGGATAAGGGTCTGAAGTGGCTCAGGGACTGGTGGATGGAGTGGTGAGAAGGTGTAGATGGCTGAATTGGATCAAAGAAGGCTGCAGTAATGGTTGCACAGAAAGGGTAGGGTTATGTGGGCAAGAGGATAGATGTGAGACGAGGAACCTACCTAGGAGATGGAACAGATGGCTCTGATGAAGCTTAGGTGGATGAAAGAGTGGTATAGATGCTCTGCACCGTGTACATTCAACTAAATCAACAAGGTCTTGCAAGCAATCAAAGTCCTAGCTAATCTAATCTAGCTAACAATAAAGTGAGTGAACAACATCTTTATTTGAAGGAGAACCATATATATCAACTATGCAATGAGACATTTCAGAGATCTGAACACATAACCAACTTCTGCAAATGAAAACAACACACTAATGATTGCATGACAAATCAAACTAGTGTTTTTGTTTGGGACAACACGGTTACTTCAATTCCAGCTCCTGATCCAATGAGGAAGGGGTGAAACCAATAGTGTCCGTTGAGCCTTTTTTGGAGCTTTTTTCCCTGTTATTATCCTACCAATCTATTCTAAACATATGAAGCAATTCTATTCATAAACAGTGACCTAGTTAATCAACACAACTTAATATGCCTAACAGAAATACGTTTACAAATGCATAAAAAGGAAAACAATGATTCATAAAGGAAAGATAACAGTACATAAAGGAAGCCCTAGGCTCTCAGGTTGGGCCCAACCCTGAGAGCTATGACTCCTATGGAAAACACAGAGTTGGTATAAAATAGGAATTCTTATCATTATCAAAAAATAGTCATCAGTCAAAGTTATGCCAAAATGGCTACAAGAGAACAAGCTGAAGGTGACAACACTGTATTGCAAAAAAATGCAATGGTTTCAAAAGTCCCTTATGAAGGCTGAAGCCTTATCATTTATACACCACGAGGGCCCTAGCAGGCCTTCTAAATCTGGGGGACTTGGCTGTCCAACTGTTAGTAGACAGTCACTTTTCCAAAATCTGCTTGGCTACCTTCAAGATCCATTTTTGGTGGCCTTTGAGCTCAGATTTGGGGGGTGGAGATCCTGAGGAAGGGCTATTTAATGTCATAGACAACCCCCCTACGAATCCTCACGTCAAGCTTGGCTGTCATCTAGCCCATGATTGCTTGGTTTTGCTCCAACATGTGTCAAAAAAACCTGAAATAAGCACGTGTTAGCCACCTAGGAAGGGTGACCACTCTTATTCGTACAAATGACATAAACATACTAAAAAAATAATGCATAAGCTATGAAAAATGGAGGATTGAACAAGGACTGAACAAGGATAATTAGGCAAAATGAGCCCAATAAGTTACCCAATTTGGGGCTCATCATCACCCCCCTGCTAAATGGGTTGCTCATCCTCTGAGCAACTAGTCCAGCTCCTCATCCTTAATTGCTTTGATCGCCTCCCTCACATCCCAGGCTTCTGAAGTAGTATCCTCTTCACTGTCATGGAATCTGGCCTTCCTTTTCACCTCTTCCCACTGCTTATGCTCTTCTTCTTATGTGCCTCCTTCTAACAATCCCAAAAGCAAAGGTGGACTTAACTTGAGGCCTATCCAGCTGGCCTGGAGGTTCTGCATAGACTTTTTGTATAGAGGCACTCGTGCCAAGGCCTCCCTCATTCTAGTTGGAGTGTGGTATTCCCTGATTTTGAGGCTGTGGGAAAATGTGTTCCACCTATGGGTGCAAGCATGAACACAATTGTCCCCCAATAGTCGCTCCATATCCTCAAAGTGTGCTATGGCCTGAGCCTGCCAATCCATGTACTCTAACAGAGCCTGAGAGTTGGTTGCTAGGTGCTGGTGGGTGGATATCAATGTTGTGGGGTCCCCTGGCTCTACTCTAATCATCAGTGGTTCCTGTAGTTCTCTGTCCATGACATTTCTGACCTCTGCCGATCTCTTTTCTTCGTGGTTTAGCCATGAGGACATTGCCATCTACATTTACCCTACTGCTGTTTTGGGGTCCCACGAGGTTATGTTTGGAAGGGCCAAATTATGAAGGTAGAACTCTGATAGCTTGGCCTTGTCTTTCGATGAACTGCTGTTACATAAATCCATGAACTGTTGGGGGTTTTGGATTTGGGTGATACCCCTATGTGCCAACGTGTTGATTTGGAATTGTAGCCACTGATCCCTGAGGTATAGGCCATAGGATTTGGCTGGCTGCCTACATTGCAGAGCTTCCATTGCCCAACTGGCCATGCAGGCCAGTTGTGCCTCCTTTTCTTGGATCTGCTGTTTTAGAGATTGTATCTCTAGGCCTGCTTGCAATTCCCTTTCCTGTAGTTGCCAGTTTAGTTCCTCAAGATCAGCTTGCATTCCTTCTTTTCCCTGAGTCTCTTCTGTGGTGTCCTTGGCTGTTGTGTCCTCTTCTTTCCTTTGTCCTTGTAGCTGTAGCTGCTGTCTAAGTAGCTCATTCTCTTCTCATAGCTTGGCCTGTAGGGAGCTCTCCACATGTCGTACCCTTGCCAACTCTCTTTTGGTCTCCTTGAGATTTTCCTCTAGAGGGCCTATATCTACCACCCCCTTGGATTTAGCGATCTTCAATCAAGTGTGGGTCCGTACCCTTTCTTCCTCTAGTGTTAGGAAAAGTGGCACTGTGAATTTTTGAGGAATGATTTTGCCGGCCTCTAAGAAGTTATAATAAGAGCCCAAGCTGGGCTGGGGGCTTGGTTCCATAATGGTATCGGCCTTCTCTTCCTCCTGTGATGACTTGGTTGCTCTTTCCTCCATCTGTTTAGTCTCTTTTAGCCTAGCCAAAGTTTCCTGTAGAGCAGCCTCGACATCTTGTAGAGATGCCTCCGAGTTCAATTTCTCCATCCTTTCCTTCCATGTGGATGTCTTCGGGCTTCCCCGCTCATAAGTGATGGATGCCTTGGAGGGGGACCTCTCCTTTGGTGTGGTAGGGGTGTCTACAATTGTGATTGGCTCTTTTGATGGAGGCTGGGGTCTGCCAGTCTTAATCCTCACACTCCTTCTTGCCTTAAAATATAGGGGAGGCTCCCTCTTTCACTTTTCCTTCTGCTTGGGAGATGTGCTTAGGGTGGCCAGCACAACTGCTGCCTCACTAGCTAGAATCTCGGCCGATTTCTCCTTCTGCTGCCCTTTTCCCAGACTTCCTGTAGAAAGTCCTGTAGTGGCCATTTTCTGGCTACTTGTAGAAGCAGTTTTTGGACTTCCTGTAGAAATGGACTTCTGGCTTCCTGTAGAACCAGTTGGCACTGTTAGCCTGCTTGGCTAAGGGTGCTTTTTCCTTTAGCTTGGCTGTGGCTGCCTTAGGTGTGCCTTCACTTGCTTGGACTTTCTTAGTCCTTTCTGCCTTGCTCTGCAGTGTTTTCTCCCTGGGTGTTTGTGACATTTTACCACCCACTGTTTTGGCCTCAGTAGCTTGGCCTTTTTCTTGTGTCTCTTTCTGTTCTTTCTTTTGTGGTTTGCCCAGGGTTTATTGACCTTTAGCTTTCTTTTCTACCTTAGTGTGCTCCTTCTCCTTGCTATTGGAGGAAGTGAGCTCCTCGACTAAAATTCAGATGTCATCATCCTTAGACATATTTCGAAAAATTTCCCAAGAGAGAGGGACAATGTAGGTATGGAGTGCATCTTCCACGAGGAGCTTGATAAGCCCATGATGGGCCAGTTGGTCTGGTGTCCCCTCCCTCAGCTTTGTGGCACACTCAATCAAGGATTGTAGGAGGAAGTAGGGGATGCTCAATTTTTATTCTAAGGGCAGATCCATTTGGTGCCTGAGTTCTGTTAGCAAACGGAAATGATAACCATATACGATGCTGAACTGCCCCTCACAGGTAATATACTTGATAATTTGGAGGCTGACTTCGCTCCAAAATGGTTGTAGGTTGGTTCTTCAGACCTCATTCTTATCCTCTGAAAACTGTTCCTCTAGCAAGAAGAACTCCTTTTTAGCCTTTTGGCCCAACTTCCTCTCCTCTTTATCCTAGGGTACCCCCATCGGTAGATCAGTGACTCTACTAATGAGCTGTGGGGTGAGTCTGAGGGTCAATCCTCTGAAGTTGACAGTGGCTAGTGTCTTTGATTTCGGCTTCAGGGACCTTAGGAATTCCTCTATGATTTCATCATCATGACCTTGAAGTTTGTCACAGAATGTCATCCAGTGTGCACGGGAAAATAATTCTACCACCTCAGGGGTTTCTCTTAGTTTCTTGGAGTCCGAGGGTTCCTTTCTGATAAACCCTCCTGGCATGGTGAAAAATACTTGGTTTTTGCTTGTGCCTTGAGCAGAAAGGGAATTCTAGGTGTGTTTCCCTCTCTGAACGTTGAAAATGGTATCTGCAGGCCTCTTCATATCGATTCCTCTGTTTTGAAACTTGACTGCTCGTGTACAGAAGGATGACTCAGGATTTCTCTAAATAGAGTGCAGAGATATGTTTCCAACATACACACAATCATGTAAAATTCACAGTTTTTTCACCAGTTAGCCTCGACAGTGTCTCAACTTTTCTACAGGAGGAATTTACTTAGGACTCGTGGAGAAAATCTTGGACGCAAACCACGAAGACAATTTCATGCAATCATAAGTAAACTATTTTTGGATTCACAGATAGATTTGTTTTTAAATTTTTTCTACCCCCAGCATGTCGAATTCACCACCTTTTGAACTATTTTGCATGGGAATGGTGTGTTCTGGGCCTACCTCTCTAAGACTTTCCACCCTCGACGTAAACAGTCCAAGCTTCTTTGTAATGTTGGGTTTCCTGTAGCGTACCTTCCTGTAGAAAGCTTTCCCGGCTTCTGGAGGACATCACAGTGGTTTTGGACGAGTCTGAGCTGCAGAAGGACATTGGAACAGACCGAGAAGCTCGGGCTAACAACTTGTAGAGGAGGAGGACGCGTACTCGGCTTCAAAAACGGTTGCAAGTGCGAATGACAGTAGTTTACCGTGAGTTATTCGACCGACCAATTTGAATTGCTGCGGAATTCATGGCGCGGGGGTGAGCTGTCCAGGCTGATTCGTTGGCCAACGTCACAGCCATCATTTCTCGGCGTGTCTCTGACCGCTGAATCCTTCCCTCTGCACTCACCACCACCATTTCTGTCACACTGCCGATTCTCCCCGACTGGACACTTCCCACATGTCAACTGCCCGTCTTTTTGGCATAACCAAGCCCATTCAGATCCTACGAGGCCATCTAACTGGCTGTGGGTGGCTAGTTGAATGGCCACCAAACTTGTTCAATCCGCCCATTCTCACAGTCATGCAAAGTTTAGAGTATAGTTCATGCAATTCGACGAACAAGGTTAGGTACTTACCTGTGTGGCCTTAGACGTGTTTTGCAGGCTTCGGGACGAGGAATGTTGGATTTACTTGCTGTTGCTTCGTGCACAGGTGCTGGATCTCCTCTTCCATTGGCTGATGCTGGATATAAGACCTTGAGACCCAATTCTTTGGTGGTGAACGCTGCATGCACCGACTTCGTTTGATGTGAGCTGCTGGTGTCTCCATGGTATGTGCTCCAGCCGGATCAGCTGCTACAGGATTCCTGTAGGACATCTTGTAGCCGTTTCTCCTCCTGGGGTGCATGTTGAAACAAACAAAGTTGCGTTCATGGATGAAGGGTCCTGATGGAGCCTTGACAGGTAAAGTGTGCGAGCCTATGCATGCTTTATTTTTCATTTGAAAAAAAAACAAATTTTGATCTGAGAAAATAGGATTCTGGTATGACTGTGCAGGTATATTCAACCAGATGGTGGCAATGGTGGTGGAAGGAGATGAAACAAGTGGAGGATGGAAGAAAATATTGGTTGCATGCCTCCTCAATAGACTTCAAGCTTCAAATCCCTCTCCATAATCGATTCTGGCCTGCCCAAAGGCTCTACAGGATGTTTCCTGTAGAAATGCAGTATTTCCTGTAGAAAGTCCTATAGCTTCCTGTAGAAGGTTGAACCACGACTAGATTGTGTCCGAATCCTGAAAAAAATGAGTGTTCATGGAGGGAGTGTATGTGAGGATGCCTGGTAACTTGGTAGGGACCCCTGTCCTTGTGTTGGGTGGCCTCCTTTCTGCATTGTGTTCCTGCAACCTGCAACAATTTCCAGGGATTAAAATTGTTTTTTTTTTCTCTGTTTCTTCCTTCTTTTTCTTTTTCTTTTTCTCTTTTTTCTCTCTTTTTTTTTAAAGAGATAGCAGGGGCGCCTCAATGAGGTTTTCACCCCTACTATCTGCCTTGGGCGCCTTAGAGAGGTTTTCACCCAAGGGTCTTTTTATTCAAATTCTTTATTTTCAGAGAGATAGCAGGGGCGCCTCAAATGAGGTTTTCACCCTACCATCTACCTTGGGCACTTTAGAGAGGTTTTCACCCAAGGATCTTTTTATTGATATATATAATTATATATATATATATATATATATATATATCTAATATATATATATATATATATATATATATATATATATATATATATATATATATATATATATATATATATATATATATGTATATATATATATATATATATTTTGATATGATGATGCTCAGGGTGTGGCCAAAACAGAGGCATAACCCTTCTCTATTACCGGCACTGATTTTTCCACAGTTTCGATGAACTTTTGCCTCGAAAGAGGTTTCCTGTAGATTTTTAGTCAATGCCCATTGACGAGCATGGGGATGGCTTCTTCATCAATGGTCTGGATAAGGACGGAACCATTGTCATTGCACTTCTCCACTGCATATGGTCCTAGCCATCTTGTCCTCAGCTTCCCTTTGAAATCCTTATGTCTGGAATCATACATCAGCGCCCAATCTCCCGACTGGAATTGTTTGTCATTAAGGTACCGGTCATGCCATATCTTCCTCTGAAGTTGAACCACTTCTGAATGGAGGAGGGCCTGCATTCAGTGTTCATCTAACCCATTCAGTTGCAATAACCTTTCTCGTTGAGCATGGCTGAGATCTAGGTCCAGCTGAGCTGCCATCCTCAATGTGTTGTACTCGAACTCGATTGACAACAAAGCTCTCTTCTCATAGACCAGCTCATAAGGTGTGAAACTAGTTGTGGTCTTCCAAGTGGTGTTGTAGGCCCAAGTGGCCTCAACCAGGTGATCTACCCAATCCTTTCTGTTGTTTCTCACCACCTTAGTCAAAATCCCTTCTAATGCTCTATTAGTGACTTCCACCTGCCCATTTGCTTGAGGGTGATATGGGGTGGAAGTCCTATGCTTGATCTTGTGATGAGCGAGCAAGTCTTCAATTAAGTTGGAGGTGAACTGGCTTCCTTGATCGGTGACCAACCCTATTGGGTAGCCAAATTTGTAGAAGATGTTTTCTCTTAAAAACTCAACCACCTTTTCTTCTGTCGCTGCTTTGATTGCCTTGGTTTCTGTCCACTTTGTCAGATAGTCTGTGCACACAATGATGTAAGACCTTTGCCTCGAAGGAGGGTTGATAGGACCCACAAAATCCATACCCCACTTCTCAAATGGCTCAAGGGTCACTTGAGGTTGGAGAGGCATTTCGTCCCTTGGAGTCGGTTTCCCCATCCTCTGGCATCGGTCACATTCGCTGATATAACTTCTGACATCTTGATGAAGAGTGGGCCAATAGTAGCCTCCCTGTAGAATTTTGAAGACAGTCCTCTTGGCTGCAAAATTTCCTCCACAGGGCCCATCTTAACAGGTTAGGAGGATGTCAAAGACTTCCTCCTCCCTAACACAACGCCTCAAGATCTGATTGGGGCCAAGTTTGAATAGGTTGCCCCCGATCCAAGTGAAGGAGGCACTTTTCCTCACGATTTTGCTCCTCCTTTAAGGATAGATGTGGAGGGAACTGTGCTGAGACCAAGTAGTTTGCTATATCAGCAAACCATGGAGAGAGTACTGAGATAGCAAACAAATGTTCATTTGGCATCTGGTCATCCACTGTTCCTTCTTCACCTGTAGGCAAATCCAATCTAGACAAGAAGTGAGCAACAACATTTTCTTTACCTGGTTTGCCAACGATAGTCAAATCAATCTGCTACAACAAAAGTAACCATCTAATGATACGAGCATTCACATCGGGCTTATTCATTAAATATCTAATTGCAGCGTGATCAGTATGTATAAATGTTTGATAGCCAGTGATGTAGTGTTGAAACTTGTTCAGGGAGTGGACCACGGCCAAGAACTCCTTCTCAGTTACAATATAGTTCATTTTTGCCTTGGATAAGTTTTTTCTGAAAAGGTATATGGCATATGAAAGTTTTTCCTCAACTTTTCCTAAGGCTGTCCCTATGGATTTGAGGCATCAATGTGGATGTGGAAAGGTAGGGCCCAGTTTGGGCCTCTCAAAATTGGGGTGGGCACTAACTTATCCTTCAACTCATTCAGAGTCCTCTGACAGTCGTCAGTCCATTTAAACTCAACATCTTTTCCTAAGAGGCCAAACAATGGCGAGGCTAGCTTACTAAAGTCTTTAATGAATCTTCTATAATATCCCGCTAAGCCTAGGAAACTCCGAACATCTCTTACCTTCGGAGGAGGTGGAACCTTTTTGATGATAGCAATTTTATTAGGATCCACCTGTAATCCTTGGCGAGAAATGGTATGACCTAACACGGTCCCTTCAGTCATTAGGAATTCACATTTTTCAGGGCTAAGGGACAGGTTCATCTCAATGCACTTGCTTAAAACTTTTCCCAGGTTGGACAAGGCTTCTTGGAAGCTAGACCCGTAAGGAGTAAAGTCATCCATATAGATTTCCACCGAATCATGAATCAACTCGACAAAGATGCTCAGTACAACCCTCTGGAAAGTGGTAGGGGCATTACATAGCCCAAAGGGAAGGACTCGGTAGGCAAAGGTACCCCATGGACAAGTGAAGGTGGTCTTATCTTGGTCCTCCTGGTTGATTTGGATCTAATTATACCCGCTGAACCCATCTAGGAAAGAGAAAAACTTCTTTCCTGCCAGTCCATCCAACACTTGATCTATGAAAGGCAAAGGGAAGTGGTGTTTCTTGGTGGCTTTGTTCAGTTCTCTGTAGTCCATGCAGATTCTCCATTTCCCATTTTTCTTGGGCAGCAACACTAGAGGGGAAACCCATTCGATGTCCGAGATGGGGTAGATGAATCCTGCATTGAACAATTTTTACACTTGTTCTTTAACAATGTCCTTAAGAGCTGGATTCATTCTCCTCTAAGGTTGCCTGATTGGTTTATAGTCCTCTTTAATGTAAATATGATGGGTACAGACCGAGGGATGGATTCCTTTCATTTCCTTGTAGCTCCAGGCAAAAGCCTCCAAATGGTGGGTCAAGAGGCTACATAGCTCCTTTTCCTGAGAGGGAGAGAGAGAGGAGCTGATCTTTAAAGTTCTTTCAGGGCCAAACTCCACATTCTTAACTCTGGGAGTGGTCGGATTAGTCACACATAGGTCCACTAAAGCACTGGCTTGGGTATCTTCCACCAACTCTTCCAAGGATAGTGCACCGGGGAGAGGATTTTGAATTAAGTTCTCAATCAAATCATCCTCGGTTTGAGGAACTCCCCTGGTCCCCTCCACTGTGCATAATGGTACAGA
This sequence comes from Pinus taeda, assembly GCA_000404065.3. Taxonomy (NCBI): domain Eukaryota; kingdom Viridiplantae; phylum Streptophyta; class Pinopsida; order Pinales; family Pinaceae; genus Pinus; species Pinus taeda. The sequence goes on from APFE031306064.1 coordinate 52,124, forward strand.
GTAGACGTCATCCTCATCTCCTTCTTCCAACTAGAGGGGTAAGTCATGTTCTAATAAAGGTTGGGCAGGAGGGTATAGGACTAGCTGTTTGGACATAGGCCCATTTTTGATGGTCATGCTTCCTGCTCGACAGTTGATGTAAGCATCCGCAGTAGCTAGCCAAGGCCTTCCCAAAATTAGGGGATATCCAGTGAGTTTTTCCTTTGGCTAATGACCAAGAAGTCTGCAGGGTACTCCCAAGAGTCAACAGAGACCAAGACATCTTCCACAATCCCTTCGGGAGTCACGGTGGAGCGGTTTGATAATTGCAGTACTGTCGAGGTCTTCCTTAAGGAACTCTAAAGGTTGAGCTTAAGCATGGTGTCCTGGTCATCACATTAATGGGCCCCTAGATCAATCAAGGTGTGGGGTATGATGGTGCCATTGATGTGAACATCAACTACAGGACTCCTAGGGTCCAAATACTTTGGACAAATTACTTGCCCCAACATGAGATCGGACAGTTGTCCTATGACATTGATAGTTGAGGCATCTCTCTTTCGCCTACCTGGGTGCCTGAAAAACTTCTCCTTAATCAATTTGTTGTATATTGGTACATCTTTTATGGCCTAGAGAAGTGGTATTTTCACACACAACTGCTTGATTTCTCTCAGAAGTTCAGTCTCTTCGGGGTTGGGTTGTGTGGTCACTGTGAGTCGCTCAGGAAAGGGTGGAATGGCTTGGGGTTCACTTTCTTGTTTCTCTTCCTCCTGCTCTAGGGGAGGAGGTTGGCGCTCTAGAAGGACCTTCCCAGATCGCAAATTGATCTCCTGGATCTCCACATCATAGGTAGGGCATGTTGTCTCCCCAATATATACCTGCTGGGCCTATCTGTTGTTGGGGTTCGGGTTCAGTTGAGCAGGCATTTGGGTTGTCTTGGAGGAGCAGGAGGTAATGGTTGTGGTTGAGCCAGTGGTGGAGGAAAAATGGCGGGAGGAGGGTTGTATTGAGGTCTCCACCCCGGTTGAGGTGCATTCCACTGATGTTGTGGCTGGGCATGTGAGTGAAACGAATGAGGAGGAGGTTGAGTATGGTATGGAGATGGATAAGACCACAGAGGAGGTGCAGACCAAGAAGGATGAGCAGGGGGGCCCCAAGAAGGTATATGAGTGGATTGGTTGGGGTTATAATAAGCCTGTGATGTCCCTTGCATCCCCTGCTGGTAAGGTCTGGGTCCATGCGGCCTCCTTTGGTTGAGGAAGTAGAGAGGTTCAGTTGCCGCCTCAGTCCCTAGGTACACGGCTTTAAATCCAAGCAAGATAGGGCATTGGTTGGTGGGGTGGTCTTCCTCACAAATGAAACATACCTCTAGTGAGTGCAATGGGCATTCATTCTTAGGATGCTTCCTCATGCATCTAGGACAAAAAATGGCCAAAGCCCTCTCAACTTCCTCTTTCTTTTGCTGAATTTGGAAGGTATCAAGTTGCATGGCAATGGTTTGTCTCATCTCACTCTTGAGGTCTTCCATCTGGTTAGCAAACTCATGCTTGGAGAAGGTGGTACTAGCTGAAAGCGGATTCCCCCTACCTCTCTTCTGGGCCGCCCTAGAATGGTTTCTAAACATGATCTTTATGTCATCATAAGGTAGTTCGTAGATGTCCCCTCCAGCCAGCATGTTAAGGGTGTCCAGAAGGTCTTAAGGGACTCCTCGGAGCAGAACCAGCTTTAGAGATTCTGGGTCAAGTGTGCACCTGGCCCGTTTATAACTAAGTTGGAACCTTTCCTCGTAATCTTCTAAAGACTCATCGCTTCCCATGGTCATCCGAAAGATTTCTCCCTTGGTTTCCTTGGACCTACAGTAGTCTCGGTATTTGGCATTGAAAGCTTGCTGCATCTGAGCCCAAGTGGTGATACTGTTTCCAGGTAACCCCATGAACCAACGTAATGCTGCGTCCTTGAGGGTAGAGGGAAAGAGTTTCAACTTTTTCTCATCCTCAACATAGTCATAAGTTCGACAAAGGATAGAAAACTGAAACAGGAAGGTATCAGGGTCTTCAGTAGTCAATCCATGGAAGTGAGGTAAAGCTGAGGGACTTATGTTTTTCATTTTCATGTCTCCATTGGTCTCTCGGATAGGAAAGGCACCTTCTATTCTCTCATCTTCTCTTCTACCATTTCGGTTTTCAGCCATGGCTTCAGATGGAGTGTTCTCTAACTCTTACTCATATAGATCTTTTGTATATCTCAGGAGGTTCACCTATAGGTTCTTCTAGCTCACTGTCACCAGAGAAGAGAGAAGGTTGACTCAGTGATGTGGTGGGGGTGTTGGGTAAGAATTTTCTGGTTTTATCTCTGTTCCTACGAGGCATGAAATGGGAAGACTTTTGATTGCTTTTGTTTTTTTCTGCTGGTACTTGCAAAATTGAAATAGATTGAACTGCAACTAACTATCTTGCTGAAATGAAAAGGCAGAATTGAAATGAAAGCAGGAAAGGACTAATCTACTTTGCAGAATTGAAATTGCGGAATTGAAATTCTAAGCTACGCTTGCAGAATTGAAATTGTGGAATTGAAATGCTAAGCTACGCTTGTAAAATTGAAATTGCGGAACTAAAATGCTAAGCTACGCTTGCAGAATTGAAATTGCGGAATTGAAATGCTAAGCTACGCTTGTAGAATTGAAATTGCGGAATTGAAATCCTAAGCTACGCTTGCAGAATTGAAATTGCAGAATTCAAATGCTAATCTATGAAAGTAGGAGATGTCTACTCTACTTTTGCGAAAATGAAATTGCAGAATGGAAATGAAATAAACTACTTAGCAGAAGGTTGTAGGAGAAAATAGAAGAAAAGCAACAATCACCAATACTCTAATGCTTCCCTAGAAATGGTGCCAAAAAGATGGTGGGCTCTAGTATTGCAGCAATAATGCTGCAACTCCTGGGACTCCCTTCTTTACCTTTATCAACCCGGTAGTTCGTAACAAACTTGGAAGCGACGGTGTTGTATGCACAAGTACTAGCTCTTATCTCAACTTTCACTTGGTCAGCTGGCACAAGTTTGCTAGGAGATTAAGCCAACTTCTATGAGCTCTTAGAAGAAGCTTTTTAATTGATGGATGAAAGCTAACTCAAAGGAATCTAATCTATTTGTAAAAAGGGATTGAAAACTGAAGGAAAGCGCAAACCCTAGCAAACCCTAATTCTACCAGCTAGTCCTACTGACGTAAAGAAGAGAATGAAAACTACTGAAAGAGATGCCATTACTTCTATGAAGGTAAAATACATGTGTCTAGACTACCTTTATCTGAAGAAAACATCTTTTTATATTTTTGATTAAGTCGTCAGTTTCATCATGCATATGCTTTCACTGTTCTTGACTGTGCAGAGGTGGATCAATGAGGAGAAATGCTTGGAAGAGGTCGGGAAGGTTCAGAGAGGGTCTAAGGGGTCCCTAACACCCTTCCAGAGAGTTTCACAAAGTTTGGCTATCAAGAAACCTCATTTGTGAGCTTCTAAAGGAAGTCTGCAGGGGTTCTACAAGATGTTTAGGAATTTCTACAGGATGTTCAGAAATTTCTACAGGATGTTTAAAAATGGGATTTTGGAGGATGGGTGAGTGAGGGAAGATGCATGAATGGATATGGAGGTAGGATAGGGGTTTGAAGTGGCCCAGGGACTGGTGGATGGACTGGCGAGAAGGTGTAGATGGCTGAATTGGCTCAAAGAAGGCTGAAGTAATGGTTGCACAAAAAGGGTAGGGTTACATGGGCAAGAGGACAGATGTGAGACAAGGAACCTAGCTAGGAGATGGAACAGATGGCTCTGATGAAGCTTAGGTGGATGAAAGAGTGGTAGAGATGCTCTGCACTATGTACATTCAACTGAATCAACAAAGTCTTGCAAGTAATCAAAGTTCTAGCTAATCTAATCTAGCTAACAATAAAGTGAACGAAAAATAGCTTTATTTAAAGGAGAACCATATATATCAACTATGAAATGAGGCATTTCAAAGATCTGAATACATAACCAACTTCTGCAAATGAAAACAACACACTAATGATTGCATGGCAAAGCAAACTAGTGTTTTTGTTTGGGACAACACGGTTACTTCAATTCCAGCCCCTGATCCAATAAGGAAGAGGTGAAACCAAAAGTGTTTGTTGGCCCTTTTCTGGAGCTTTTTCCCCTGTTGTTATCCTACCAGTCTATTCTAAACATCTGAAGCAATTCTATTCATAAACAATGACCTAGTTAATCAACACAACTTAATCTACCTAACAAAAATACATTTGCAAATGCATAAAAATGAAAAAAATGATGCATAAAGGAAAGATAATAGTACATAAAGGAGGCCCTAGGCTCTGAGGTTGGGCCCAACCCTGAGAGCTACGGTTCCTATAGAAAACTCAGAGTTGATATGAAATAGGACTGCTTATCATTATCAAAAAATAGTTATCAGTCAAGAGTTATGCCAAAATGGCTACAAGAGAACAAGTTGAAGGTGAGAGCACTGTAGTGCAAAAAAATGCAATGGTTTCAAAATTCATTTACGAAGGCTGAGGCCTTATCATTTATACACCATGAGGGCCCTAGCAAGCCTCCTAAATCTAGGGGACTTGGCTGTCCAAACTGTTAGTAGACAGTCCCTTTTCCAAAATCTGCTTGGCTGCCTTCAAGATCTGTTTTTGGTGGTCTGTGAGCTCGGAGTTGGGGGTAAAGATCCCGAGGAAGGGTTATTTAATGTCGTAGACAACCCCCCTATGAATCCTCACCTCAAGCTTGGCTGTCATCTAGCCCATGATTGCTCGGTTTTGCTCCAACTTGTGTCAAAAAACCTGAAATAAGCACGTGGTAGCCACCTAGGAAGAGTGACCACCCTTATTCGTACAAATGACATAAACATACTAAAAAATAATGCATAAGCTATGAAAAATGGAAGATTGAACAAGGAATGAACAAGGATAATTAGGAAAAATGAGCCCAATGAGTTACCAAATTTGGGGCTCATCACTCACAACTATAGCATAGTCGATGACTTAGCTCAAACTCCTTCAACTGTGTCAACATTAGAAGTTTTGCAATCATGCCCAACCCAATGTAAAGCCTTAATTTCCACATGAGGAGCGATATATACTGCTGATTCTCTTTAATGGTATTTGACTTGGATAAATCCACCCCACATCTTCCATCAACTGTTGCGTTTCGAATTCAGGTCTCAGTCCAGAATATGACCATCCACCATTGCATAGTCGATGGGGGGAATCCACATGTATTATGTCCAAAATAGTTTGGGAAAACTTGGATCTCCTAAAATCAAACCATCTAACATCACTCTCAAAGAATACAATGAGTGCCCTTCTGTTCCCATAGGTCTATACTAAGGCATTCCAGTACCAGTTGCAGGTAAAACTATGCTCATTGACATCGTAGTGTTGCACGCACAGTTGGATTATAATATTCTTGGATGAAGTTATAGGTATGTAATGTAAGTAATAAAATATTCCATATTTATTCTAATGATGTTCCCCCATGACAGGAAAATTATTACAATTGACCAACTCACATACTATGAGAAGAAGACATTAACTTCCCCTGATCTTTGGATCTTCTCCCAAGTTGATCACAACTTACACTGAATTCGACGCTAGAAAATTTAAATCATAGATGCTCCTCAGAAAATTCCTAAGAGACCCACTAATGATAGAGGATACTCCTCTGGCCACAAGAGCCCTAGTGTGCATGATGAGTTCATCAAACGCCCATTAAGATTAGGAACCAATCCATATACCAACAATAATGTAGTTGTTGATCCTTCATTCTTATCATATGCTATCACCGAAACACCCTTCTTTGATCTAGATTGGATAATTATATTATTTTTCATCCATATCGATGCATTTGGAGTGGAAAAAGCGGAGGAATCATCTCATGGGATTGTTTTTATCAGCAGGACCCAGTTTGGCAAAGCAAGGTCTAAAACCTTTTGGAAACATTTTGAGGCATCAAACGACGTCTTTTGGGGGTAAAAATTTTCCTCATCAACGTAGCACAATTTCATGTTGTTCTACACACATAGATGTTTCCAACAATGTAAGAAGTGCATCAATCAGAGTCCATATGCAAAAGTTATGCCACTCAGAAGTTGGCCTTCCTATTTTCACCTCTATAGTTTAGGAGGATGTTGCATCAACCCCCATTATTCACGGAAAAAGGGGACAGCGATGTGATTATGATGCAAAAGTATATATAAGATTCTATATTGTAACTATATTTAAGAGTTGATGTAGTCAAAATTAACCACTAGCAGGCTATCAGTCGGTGCTATAACCGGGGCACAAGGAGGAAGAGGCATTCCATTCTTTCGAGAGAATTTTATTCCATAGCTGAGCATAGATAGACAGAAGAGATAGAAGATAGAGCACACAAAGAGGATATGTGCATTGTATCATCCCATGGTCCATAGACTTGACTTCTTTGTACTTGCAGCCATATTTCTAGACAAAGAAAGAGAGCAAAGCAACCTCAACTTCCAGCTGGGTTTTCTCTCGAAAGGGCTTCCTAGAGAGCATATCTTATCTCTTGTGTGTGTGTGTGTGTATGCTTATTTTTTCGTTCTCTGCTTTTCTACAAAATTCCCATTCACATGCATGCAATACTTATAACTAAATATATAGAACTTAATGTTTAATGAAACTATAATAGTGTAGAATCTCATATTTTAGATATATTATTATCAAATATGTTGTGACGAAATGTCTAGTGGGATATACACGACATTTTACGGATCATTCTTATTCCCTCCACTTGGTTTTGTCTCACACCAAGTCATTACAACACTCATGTTTCCCAATATGGTTTTGGTGATACCGGTTTGGTATCTATCTCCTCAGGCCATGTCAACAAACTCAGGTATCACATCGATAGACGTCATTCCTATAGCCCCTCCTCAGGATAACCCCCCACAACAAGCAATGCCTGCATTAACACCAATCGGTGCCACAAAAAGGGATAAGAAAAAAGGAAAGAAGGTAGAAGCTTCAAACATTTCCTCCTCTAGGGTACCTCCACCCTGTGCTTTGTGTGAAGTAGTTGGGCACCCTACTAATATGTTCCCTAAGTTAAAATATCTTCTACATGCCCCAAAAATGCCAGTGAACCCTCCTCCACCTACTGGAGAAAATACCACACCTGCGTGTAATAAGGCATTTCGCACCACCCATGCATGCACCATATGCACGTAATACATGTACCACACTCATCATTGCCCTAAAATCCATTGATATTGAGCTGCTTTAGGTACACTCACCCAAGCCAATACCGTGACACCATCAATACCAACCACACAAATGGAAGATGATGAATCTAAAACCATTTTTTACATCACGAGGAAAGAAGCTTCATGCTCATATCCCTCTTCTAGTCACCCAACCTCCCGCCATACATAGAGACCACCAAAATCAATGACACTCCAACATACCTCTGTGTGCACTTTATGCGATGAACTAGACCATTTCATAAACTGATGTCCCAAGTTATGGGCATTTAGGAGGTATTACCCTAACCTACACATCAACCCGAGCAACATACCCAAATGTAGATGTCATAGTTGCCACATTTGTGTATGAAACCATCATATGATGTTTCCCACACCTTCCCCAATTCCTCGAATTGTTGGTTTTCATGGGTTGGTTGATCGTTGAGAACTCAGATTTGGTTGAACTAGATACCCAATTCTCGGATAACAACACATCAGTAGGGGTGATAGATCTAGGTCCATATTTTGTGTATTCTAGGAAAAAACACTGCCTAAGACAAAGTCATGTACCCATCAATGTGTCAACCCCCACCACCATCGGTCTGGATCTAGAAGAAAGACAAAACGACCTCAATCCACTTTGTCAAAATCACCCCACATGTGTGTCCTATGCGATAGACCCAACCACCTGGTCAATCAATGTCAGGAATTGGGTAAGATTCAAGTCTTCTTTTGCTTGTTGGTCCATATTCTATGACTTACCCGTGCTAGAGATTCACGCCATTAGTGTCACATCTTATCCTAAGCAAGCAACATTGACACAACCTCACATTGGGGGCACACCTCATACAGATAATAAGATCCAGAGGCTGCCAACACCCAAGAATGCCCCACCTCATGACACCAACTAGGCGACATCATCACACACTATGAATTATATTGACAGACACACCATTTATTATGTTAGCACTATTTGCGTGTGCAGTATTTGCACCAGTAACTCTCATAGTTCTGACACATGTCATATGTTACAAGCATTTAGACATATTATGATTCAACGTCCACCTCTTATTGAGGAAGACACTTTTTCCCCTCAGAACACCAACCAGGATGTAAGAACTTCCTCCCACTCATTATCAACCTTCCATTATAGAAAGTCTACCACCACCTAATGCAGACAACACACAACATCACATATGATTCATTTCCTCGTCCGTAGGAACCATGATTTGTGTTGTTTTTTCATCATTTTTTGGTGTCGATACTACTAAGCCCACCACACTAGTGATACCACCATTGATGATGCATACCCATCCCGTTTGCACATTGTCAACTTCACTAGGTTCTATGACATCAACCACCAAATCATATTCTTTCTTGTCGATCAGCATAACTAGGCCTAAAATCCACCCTCAAGGCCTCATGCAACCCAATTCAACATTAGGTAATATTTTTCACTCAGACAAATATATTCTAGAAGTGATGACGAAATCTGAATGTCCATGGGATGTCATACACCATCATTTGTTATTACTGCCTGAAAAAGGGTTTGTACCTACTGACGCACCTAGCGTTGATATTTTTGCCATAGAATCAAAAGATTTACTGCCCCTAGGACAGGTAGATTGGTTTAAGAATCCCATCCTGACACCAAATGAATTCGAGGAAGGGAACATGTCAAATACTTCACCTACCATTAAGCTCAATATTTCAAACAAACCTGGCATATTCGAAGAGATGTCGCTAGGGGAAGCTTGCTCTCAAGAAGAGGTGGCCTCATACACTGCCATGTTCCAAGAATATAGGGATATATTTTCATAGGCTTACTCTGGGATTCCAGGTATCAGTCCCACCATTATGGAACACCATATTGACACCTGGCCTGACGCCCACCCTGTTAGGTAGAAACAATGTCAACTACATCCCTTTAAGGCAGAAATGGTCAAGCAGGAAATTGAGAAACTCCATAGACTTGGTTTCATCTATCCCATTGCTTACACTTGGGTTTCTAACCCTGTACCCATCACGAAAAATCATAGCAACATTTGTGTTTGTACCAATTTTCGATATCTGAATGGAGCATGTCCCAAGGAAAATTAACCTACACCATTAAGCAACCAAGTCATCGACATTGTGCTGGTCATAAATCCCTATCCTTCATGGATGGGTTCTATGGGTATAATCAGATTTAGATTTTCCACCTCACTGAACAATCTAAAAGCACGATGACCATTTGGAGGACCTTCACCTGGTGTTTCAAAGATGTCGACAATATAACCTTTGCTTGAACCCTCTCAAGTGTGTCTTTTGCGTCAACTCATGACAACTACTGGGATTTTTTGTTTCCCAGCAAGGTATTAGAGTCAACCCTATCAAATTCTAGGCCATCAAGGAAATACCCCCTCCCAAAACGTTAAAGAAACTCCAAATCTTGTAGGGTAAGGCCACCTTCATACATCGCTTTTTTCTTGATTACACTACTTGTGCAAAAGGCTTCTTGCACATGCTTCATCAAGATCTCCATTTTCACTAGGATTAGGAGGCACAAAACTCATTTGAAGCCCTAAAAGACACATTATCTCAGGCACCTTTGATTATCCCTCCTATCCACAACAATGACTATACCTTATACCTCTCAATAGCTGACGTAGACATTGCCAGGGTATTGGTATGATAGGGACTTGATAATAGAGAGCACGTAATTTATTACACCAACAAGAACCTCTTTGGGCTTGCGTTGAAGTATGAGCCAGTCGAAAAGACAACCTTAGCCCTTACATACTCCATATAGAAGCTTCGACATTACATAATCTTACGAACCACCATCGTAGTAGAAAATATAAACCCTATGCGATATTTTCTTAGTTGTCATATGATGAACCACAAATACACTCGATGGGTCATTATTCTACAAGAATTCAATCTTCAGTTTGTGTTCCCCAAGAGAAATAAGACCCTTATCCTCACCGAGTTCATCATTGATATCCCAATAGAGACCCAAGGATCCCCCGTTAATGATGCTTTCCCCGATGAACATCTATTCTTGGTATCAATGGATGACCCCTAGTACGAAGACATCCTCATCTTTTATGAACTCAGAAGTTCAAACCTCAACTTACTCGAGATGACCAAAGGCACATACACCAACAAGGCCCATGTTACCTCCTTCTAGGTGATTTCCTCTATTGATGGGGCATTGACACCATCCTCCGTTGATGTCTCACTCATGAACAAGATAAGCAGGTCTTAAATGATTGTCACAATGGGGCTTGAAGTGGTCACCTCTCAGTGATGGACACTGCTTAGAAAGTACTTCGTACCAGTTATTTCTATTCCACCCTTTTTTATGACTATATTCAGGTAGTCAAGATATGTGAGCGGTGCCAAAGATACGCTCATAAGGCGCGAGCCCCAGCAACTCCCCTACATCCGGTCATCATCACTGACCCCTTCTGCAAATGGGGCATAGACTTGATGACTTGTAACCCCCCATCATCAGGAAACCATAAGTACATTGTGGTTTTCGTTGACTACTTCACCAATTGGGCAAAGGCCATGCCCACATATAATAACATCGTATAAACCACTGCACGATTTTATTTAACCATGTTATAACATGGTTTGGTGTTCCCAAGGAGTTGGTATCCGATGACGACAAACATTTCAAGAATGTAATATTTCAGGAGTTACCCCAACACCTTGGTTTCTCTCACAAGTTCACTTCCCCATACTACCCCTAGTCCTATGGCCATGTAAAAGCTGTCAACAAAGTCCTTAAAAAATGTTGCAGTGTATGGTGAATAACCATAAAACCAATTGGAACCACATGGTTTTTTCATCTCTGTGGGCATACCACACTATGTTCAAAACATCTATAGGATTCACACCCTTCTAATTAGTTTGTGGGGTCAAAATTGTCCTCCCCATTGAGTGCGATATCCCTACCTGCACTCGGCCATCAAAATTATCACTGACACTACACCTTTAGAGAAAAGGTTGGTGCAGCTGGAACATGTCAAAAAAAGTTGGCAAGAGTCTCTCCAACATAAAGAAGCACACAAAAAGTGGACTAAAACCTCTTTTGGCCATAATGTCACCCCTTGGTCCTTTACTGAGTTGGAGTTAGTACTTCGTTACTATGTTTTCAAAGAAGTGACAGGACTAGGGAAATTCAAGACATTATGGAAGGGCCCATACATTGTCAAACATTGTCTCCTCAAGGGGGCATACATCTTAGTAGAGCCCGATGGGACTTGCCTTAAAGATCTTGTCAATGGGCTCTATCTTAAAAAATTACATCCACAACATTACAAGTAGCCCTAGAACATAATTGTATGCAACATGACTTATTTTTATGATGACCACTTCATCATGGATACACACTAAAAACTCTCTTTCATCATGTGTCACAGATGGATCATCTGCCAACCTATCATCATGGGTTCACTAATGGTGCTTCTTGATGGTCACAAAACCTCGCTACAATAGCTTGGGCCATATACTCTCCTGACCTCACACCATGTCTCACCAATGGACTATGTATCGTGTCAGCCACCAACAATCAAGTTGAATATGACACTGTCATAAGTCTTTTGGTAGGCGCCTCCCTTCTAGGTATCAATCACCTACATGTATTCCTTGATTCCTAGCTTGTTGTATCGCATTTGAACAAACCTTCAAAGTTTATGATCCATGTCTTTTTCGGAAATATCTACATGCACAAAGGTTAGCTTGTGGTTTTTCTCATATCACATTTAAACATATACCAAGAAATAAAAATCATATAGCTGATCACATAACTAATCAAATCCTAGACTGGCATGTATCACATATCTTTCGCCATCAAGAAACATACATCATGAACATAATATCCACATAAATGTAGAAATACATCACATTTATAAAAGTATGCACATAAGGACACATCAGAAGAGCCACAAAAATCATATCATATATATATATATACACAAAAATATACATCCGGTGGCTCAAGGCCAGAAAAGCAAGTCATCAAATAGGGGAGCATCATCATAATGGGTGCTTGCTTTGGTACATACAACAACAATATATAGGGTTGTGTACCTCCACCCCTTGTGCCCCCTCCTAGAGGTCCAATTGCCTCATTTGGTGCTAGAATGGGATGTGCAGTCGCTACTTCCATTGCGAGGTGACGAAGAGTTCGGTGTCGTGCTTTGTCACGTGACATAACCACCTCCACTGTCTCCTCCCCTAATCTATCCCACCCCTCCTCGGGCATCCCTCACACGAGGTGACTGATCGACCCCATGCATCCTCTGAATCCCTTATTTGTGCCTCTACAAGCTCTGCTCAAGCCTCTGCCGCCTTTGTATGCTCCCACAACTTGGTCATCTCCACTAAGGTGGAGGAGTTTCCTCCCTCTCTATAGGGACCAATGATCTCTATCTGATGGCTTTGCACTAACCTCTCAGGCTCCTCCTGAGCCCTGACATCTCTCCATCATTGCAGTATAGCCATCACACCAGCTACCCCCATCCTTTGAGGGTCGTTTCCTACTAGGTAGGTTAACGGTTGTCTGTACAGACCAACATGTACAAGAAAACATACATGATATCAACATCATCATAAATATACAATATATATACATGTAAGAACACACAAATGCAAAAAACACAAATTACATACCTACTGGCCCCCAAGCATTTCCAGGAGGAATCCCCATGTCTAGATCACTCCTGGAGTCCACACCATGGTAGGGGTACTCTAGGATCACTTGAGGGTTTGATTTGAACCAACCCTCCACCATGGTGTTCCACTAATGCCCCAAATTGCCGCCGCCATCTTGTGGCATCACTGGAGCCCACCATCTGATCCATGGGTCTCTAGTGGGACCTGGTGGCACTGCCACAAACAAATATAATATCACTACCATCTCATACAAAATGCTACAAAGAATGATTGCATAGGAAAAACTCTGTGACTGGCCCTAACGCACCTATGTGAGCTATGACAATATCCCTCTATACGAAAAGCTAGCCTAGTCAAAGAAGTGGCCAACCTGTAGCCTATCCAAAAGTACAATATGAGGCAGTGACACTCAGTGAGGGGTATCTGAACCAACAAATCATACAATCATCATGATGAGATCCAAAATAGCCCCAACCTAGATGCTACCCTCATCAATTGTGTTGGGTCCAAATTGACCCCTCACCCATACATGAATATCCACCTACCCCGCCGAAAGGGGCATTTGCAATACCTCCCCACGAGCCACTAATCCAGTAACAAAATATGCATCTATAGTAGTGGAAACACATAGATCTATACATCTGATGCGAAACACCTCCTACTCCACATCCCAACATTAGATTAAGAAATGCAGGGAAGTATCCCGTGACCTCAGAATGGTGTTATGAGCAAAATTTAGTAACCCCCATCCTGCTAATGTAGCACTAGATGCAACATATCCAACAATAGCTATGTGAAGAGGCTCCCAATCATGCTCTCTCCAAATCATACCCATCCTACCAATAAGGATGTCAAAAATTAAAAATCAGCCTCTTATGCTCAAAGAATCCATTTTTTCTCATCCGCGTGCTTATTCTCATAACAGGCACGCATTCTATGCATCTGTTTCTCGAACAGATGTACAGTCTATGTGTCTGTTTGTCACTAAGCCATAGAGACATAGGTCCATAAGTTGTGTGTCTGTTCTTTGAATAAAGGTACAGTTCACAGACTTGTTCTCATTATAGGTGCACAAACTGCGAATTGTTGGTCTCTGACGATCTTAGCTTCCCCCCGCCCAAGTTGCACTGTTAGTGTAGTTTCCTGGTTGAACCACATGGAGGCTCCATGGGTATACCTAAGAAACCCATGGGAATTTCACGACTAAATCTCAGTAGCCCATGCGGTTGATTTTTCTACCCTAAAAATAGGCTGTATAGATCACCCCTATACGACCTACCTAACCTAGTCTACCAAAATCACAAATGTGGTCTAACCTATCTCTCCTCGCGTGCTTCCCAGGTGCACAAGCTGAACGCAATGGTAGAAAATAGCTCCTGGAATAGCTCTGATATCACAAAATAATAAGTACACATGAGGTGGTATATGGCCCACTCTGCCTTATATATCACCCTTGTTTCCATCTTCGAGAGACTAGTATAGGTGTTCAAGACCTCCGATTTCAAAACCATAAGAGACATAAGGATTAGGAACACATAATCTTATTCATGGTACCCTCCATTCCATTTCAACCCCAAACTCATTTTTGGGCCCGTTGCATGCTCAAAGTACCGCTTCAGGTGCACCTCCTCTTGTTTTTTGATTCATCTTGTTCAACTGATTTTAGCTTATATATGTTTTCATCAAGATGATTTCACTTGGGTTATTGGTTGTTGAGGTTTCAGGTACATTGACAACTTCCCATTAGAACCAATACCCCAGTGGCTATCGATGGAGCGGTTATCATTCGTCACTCAACATGATAGGCTTCCTACAAAGTTTTGCATATCTTGACATCATTTTTTCTGGAATGCACCATAGGTTCCATCATCTTGACCACATTTACCACCACCTCCCCTTGCATGTGGTAAATGTCTACACTGGTCGATAGAACCTCCCTACTCATGGATCACCTCATATTATAGATCTCCACATTCTATTTTAATCCATGACCATCTACTCTAGCCTAGGAGCCATATCACTTGCATGCCTTTAAGATTAGCCTCATTATTGTCTTCTTCACTTATTTCTAACCAAACCTACTCCCTGGCCACCTCATCCATTTGCGATGGATGAAGACAAATACACCCCCACATTCTAATTGGGCCTATCATCCTTCCATACAACATAAGCGCATTTGCGTCACTTCATCTGCCTCATCAAACCAGAATGGAGACTAACCAATGGGGCCTCCGCCCTCCTCAAAAAACACTTTACCTCCATCATCATGTAGGTCACCATTTTCAAGGGTGACCCATCTCCGTGTATGTACATCCCAAAATACCTTTAGATTCTTTTGGCAAGCGTACAATTTTTTTTTTTAGGGAAATTGTTCCCACCCATATTTTCATGCCTTGTACTTGGTGGCAGTCCATAGTCACCCTAGGTCAAATTTCACACATAATCCACATTCATTTACCCTCTTCACGCCAATCATAACATACTCACACCTACCCTGGATGTGCTACCAACTCCAGGGCCACTCTACTCAGAAGAATTGTTTTGACTGCTGCCACTCATATTACAACTCCAACCTCGGGTAAGTTGACCATATCCATTCATATCATCAGCTTTCATTATCATGCTTTGTTGACCCACCTTATCACAATTTGTTCCACTCCACATCTTAATTTCCTAAATCAACATCTTGGGTGATTAATGCTTCTTTCTAGTTGACTTCAATACCCATCTTCTAGGATCAAATCAATACCTTGGGTGCTTCCCCCCTTTAAGGAAAATCCTTAGGTGGCACAGTGGGGATCACTATTTACCATTGATGTCATCATTCCCCTTGACATTTTACACCAACATAAGATTTCATAACAAGCATGGGACATGGCTGCCTTGTATAAGCACTTTTTTTCAGAGAATGGTTATCTTTTATTCTCAGTTCAGGTTTTTCTCTACTCATCTCTGCAACATGTTATTCTCTCTATCAAAAAAGTTGATCAGATTCTCCGTCAGAAAAGAAAATGTGATGTATTTTGGCTATACATTTGCTCCTATCCTCATACATCACGGTGAAATTGTTAACGCCATAAAATCGTACACATATTTGTACAATCCAAAACATTCCCAAAGTCATCCAGTAAAATGTATAAGTGAAGATTTTCTAGTTGAAGACATTTGATCCAAATGGATGTGAGAACACTCTCTAAATCTTAAAAACTCAAAAAATCATGCCAAAGATCAACACAACCGCATGCCAAGAGCCTTTGAAATGACTGAAAAGCATTATCGGGAGGTAAAAACCAGAGAAAACTGTGAATAAAACAAAGTTTTGAAGCATGGAACAATGGATGCACAACAGCTGTCTGATCTGGCCGATCAATGGTCTAGATCTGATCGACAATCACAATCAGGAATCACAGACAAGGATCGGCACTTAACATATGTATGGCGACGACGATTGGTGGAGTTAATTTGGACAGTCGATCAAGCGCGCAAATTGATGATCCATATTACATCGCAAGATCGCTATCAGGGATTGTAGGAGCACTTACAACGGCCCGAGGGTTATTGCGATGAGCGATTGTGATAACGCAATCGGAGCAACCACACAGTGTGACCCAATGAACCAGATCCGATGGGTTTATCGTTAATATTTGATAAGATTTGAGGTCCGCGGGAAAAGCCAGTTTTAATGCATTTTTTGCAGTTTTGATTATTAAAAGAAAAGCACAGGATGAAGGTCGATGTGATAAGCCACACCCGAAAGGGTCTGTTAAGGCTATTATATATTGTTTCAAGTCCGGAGAAAGGCCATTTTTAATGCATTTCGCAATTTTTAACATATTTTGAAAATACAAAGGGGAACCTCGGAGCGAGGCCGAAGCGACTTGCGATAGTGATGGAGGGCGGACCCGAAAGGGGAATAAACCATGTTTAAGGACTTTTGAAGTTTGAAATGAATTATGTTTTGGCGGAATTTCATAGTTATGCAAGCGTTTTCTTGTGTAAAATAGAAAACAACTACGTTTGTAATTTTGAAGGATTTCAAGGAACCGAGGCACTCTTACATTGCCAAATAGGTGGCCACCTCCACTTTGGGTGTTATGCCATGATTATGTAACACTGAAAGAGGGATTCGGGTGGACAGAGGCTCGGGAGACAAAAAGCTGGGAAGGAGAAACACAACTGAGATTGGCTTTAAAGCCACAAACAGAGAGAAAACAGAAAAAAGTAGTACTGAAGGTAGTATCGAGACAGAGCTAAGACAGAGACAGAGAGTGATTCAGAGAGTCTGTGTACTCAGAGAAAACTTGAGAGGTTCAAGAAAAATCTTACTATTATGCCTGTTGTGTATTGAGTCTCAAACTGAGCTCATACTATTGTAAAAAATATACTTGAAGACATAATAGAGAGGCCACCACTGAAGGCTGGACCAAGAGATGTAGCCCGGGAGTATTGGGTGAACTCCTTATTAAATTTGTTGTGTTATGTGTTGTATATTATGTTTTGTTTACTGCTTCATTTTCTATGTCTTTCACAATCTTATCGATCCATTGCATAAAATAACATAGGCACATCCAAGCACATGAGTCTGTAATACCTTATTAATTGTCTTAGATCTCATTATCAGATCAAGTGGTATCAGAGCTTTAGGTTTACTAAGGTTAGACAAGCTTGTGCTGGATTAGTGAATGATAACTAGGTCGAAGCTCAAATCAGGAAAAGGAGAATTAGTTAAAACTAACCCAGAAATTGGTAGAGCCTATCCTAGGAGGAAAATGGCAAAAGAAAATCCCTTGGAATCAGACTCTCAATTCATGGACAGTTTCATGACCATGAGAGCCAGGGTAGAAGAAATGTATAGAGAATTTAAGAAAGGTTAAAGTGAAGAATCATCTGCTTCCAAACAAGACAAAGGAACAAAATAATCTCTTATAGATGGCCATTCTGAAGGCAAAGGGAAAGGAAAAGAGGCTCCTCTATGCACACCTCCTGATAGCCCTGAAAATAAAAAGAAGAAAACATCTTTGATTAAATTAGATGTTAAATTTGATTTTCCAATATATGATGGAGAATTAAATGCAGAGAAGTTAGATAACTGGATTAGACAGATTGATGTGTATTGCAGGGTGCAAAATATTGACTCAAACAGGAGTAAAATTCAGCTAGCCAACCTACGCCTTGGAGGAACTGCCTTGGTATGGTGGGAAGGTAGGACACAAGCTGACTTGAAGAAGCATGGTAAAATTCTTTCTGTCTGGAGTGAATTTGTTTCTACAATTAAAAAACAATTCTATCCACTAGCTTATATGCAACAAGCTATGATGAGTTGGCAAACTCTTTTCCACTTAAAATGGCAAAGTGTACAAAGCTACACCCAAGAATTTAGAAAAAGGGCTTTGATTCTAGGCATTTCTTTAGGCTCACTTGAAACTTTGCTGAAGTATATAGGTGGTCTACACAGCTATTTGAGGCACACCATTCTCATGTTTAACCCTACTAGCATAGATGAGGTATCAGTTCAGGCTACCCATCTAGAGGCTAGAGGCAAGAATGTGAACCCAAAGATTGGGGGATCATCAAAACCCACTACAAACAAAAACAAGGAAAAGAGGAAGCAAAAATGGAAAGAGAGGAAGGAAAATACTGTAAAAAAGGCCAAACCTTCATGCACTCACTGCAAGAAAGATGGACATGATGATGAACATTGTTGGTATTTGCATCCAGAGCTGAAACCCAATAAGTTCGATGGCAAGAAGAAGAAGATTGCTGTTGCCATACAAAAATATTTGGGGTTAGAATCAGGTGATGAAACAAAAATCGCAGCCACAGGTATAAAAGCTAAAAATTTTGAAGCATCTACTGGTAATTCTACACAAACTATTGATAGTGAAGAAAATGAGAGGAAAAGACATGAGATTTTTCATATTAGAGTGATTTCCAAGCATCAAAAGGTTGATACTTTTTTTGATAGTGGCTCACAAGTAAACTTAATTTCCGAAGCAATTGTAAAGAAATTGGGACTAATAACCACACCTCACAAGAAGCCATATCCGTTAGGTTGGGTATGTGATAAAGCAAAGCTACAAGTGACTAGACAATGTAAACTTAGGTTTTCTTTTGGGTCAGCATTTGTAGATGAGGTTGAGTTAGATATCGTTACCTTGGATATATGTAGAAATGTTTTAGGAAGTCCTTACTTGTATGATAGAAAAGCCATTTTATATAGAGCTGAAAATAAGTATCAACTTGTTAAAGAGGGAATCAAATATATTGTAAGAGCTCATAAACTCAAGAATAATTATACTCTCATAAACTCAAGGCAGATGAAAAGAATTGTAAATTCATGCAAGCAATTTTTACTGATGGTTGTAAAAGAAAAGAACCCTGATAAAACCAATGTATTTGAAGGTTGTGAAGCTAAACAAAAATCTGATTTAGAAAGAGTTGTTTCAGAATATGATATCTTATTTCAAGAACCTAAAGGTCTACCACCAAAAAGGGCAATTGTACATGATATTAATTTGCAGCAAGATGCTCCATTGCCTAACATCAAAATGTACAGGTTATCCGCTTTAGAGAATGCAGAAATCAAGAAGCAGGTATAGGAGCTGCTCGAGAAATGGTTCATAAGACCAAGCATGTCACCATGCGGATCTCCAATTGTGTCAGTGAGGAAGAAAGATGGTTTGTGGAGGATGTGCATTGATTACCGCACACTTAATAAAATAACGATCAAGAATCGTTATCCCCTTCCTCGCATTAATGATCTATTGGATCAGCTGAAAGAGGTTGTTTAATTTTCCAAGTTGGACCTACGTAGTGATTACTATCAGGTCATAGTAGCAGAGCAAGATGCATGGAAGAATGCTTTCAAAACAAAGCAAGGGCTGTATGAATGGCTAGTTATGCCTTTTGGCTTAACTAATGCTCCTGCCACTTTCATGAGGGTTATGAAAGATGTACTCAGGCCTTTTACTGATGATTTTGTAATTGTATATCTCGATGACATTCTTGTATTCGGTAAAACATGGGAAGAACATTTGAAGCATGTAAAGCAGTCTCTAGATGTTTTGAAAAAAGAAAATCTCTATGTTAAATTATCAAAGTGTGAATTTGGTAAAACATCTTTGAATTATTTGGGTCATATTGTAGGGGGTGGTGAACTGAAGATAAATCCCTCTAAGGTTGCAATCATTATAAACTGGCCTAAACCCAAGTCTGCTACAAAAGTTAGAAGCTTTCTAGGGGAAACACAATATTGGATAAAGTTTATTGCTAACTTTTCCTTAATTGCAGCTCCCTTACATGCTTTGACAGGGTTGAACAAGGTGTTTCAGTGGGGAGGCAAATAGTAGAAAGCCTTCGACACCTTGAAAGAAAAATTTAGTACAACACCAATACTAGCATTGCCAAATCTTCAACATCCATTTGGGATCGAAACAAATTCCAGTGATTATGCCATGGGAGTAGTGTTGATGCAACATGGTAAACCCATATGCTACCATTCTAAGACTTTTAATTCTGCAATAGTTAATTATCCTACATATGATAAAGAATTGTATGCATTAGCTCAGAGTGTGAAGAAATGGAAACATACTTAATGGGAAAATAAACAATAATACATACTGATCATTAGCCACTTCAGTACTTGCACTCACAAACTAAATTGCAACAATCAAGACACTATAGGTGGATGGGTTTGCTACAGCAATTTCATTTAGTCATCAGATATAAAAAGGGCATACACAATAAAGTTGGAGATATGTTGACCAGACCAATCATAAATTCATCTACTATACTTAAGCATAACTCAGTAATGCATGAAAGCTACATTGAACAATATGCTCAAGATATAGACTATAAAGATGTATATGCAGCTTTAAGTAATGGCAAAAAGGTAGAAGAATTGGATTACTATGTTAAGGACCGACTCTTGTATCATTTGGGAAAGCTATGCATTCCATAAACAGAGAGAATTAACATAATTAGGGAGGCACATACTTTGATATCAGGTCATTTTGGTGTAAGTAAAACAGTTGCATAGCTGCAAAGATACTGATATTGGCCAAAAATGCATGAAACAATTTCTAGATATGTAAGAGGGTGTACCAAGTGTGCTAAAAGCAAGCCCGATAATAGAAAACTAGGCTTATACACTCCACTACCAGTTCCTTCCTGTCCTTGGGAAAGTGTTTCCATGGACTTTGTTGGGGGATTGACAAAGTCTAGAAGACATGACTATTTATATGTTATTGTGGATAGGTTCAGCGAAATGTGTATTTTAATACCTTGTAATAAGCAGATTACAACTGAACAAACATTGAAATTGTTCTTTCAGCATGTCTGGGTACATCTTGGGTTACCCATTTCCATAGTATCTGATCGAGACTCCCGATTTGTTGGGAAGTTTTGGTCAAGTCTATGGGGATTAATGGACACAAGACTGAAGAAAAGCATAACCTTTCATCCATAGACAGATGGCCAAACAAAGGTAGTCAATAGGACAGTGATCAGTTGCTCAGGGGTTATTGCAGCAAGCATCCCAAGCTATGGGATGAACATTTATGTTATTTGCAACATGTTTACAACCGTGATAAACATTCATCTACATAGAGATCTCCTTTTGAGACCTGTTTTGGTTTCATACCAATGTCTCCCTTGGATTTTGTCTTTGAAAAAAGACATAGTAGTTGTTGGACACAATGATGTGGACAAAGTAACTAGATTCATTGAACAAATCAAAGAAATTCACCAGGCAGTGGAGGAACAACTGTAAAAGATCCAAGCCAAATACAAGGCAAGGCATGATAAACACCAGGTGGAGCACAACTTCCAAGTTGGTGATCAAGTTTGGCTGTATATCAGCAAGGACAGAATGCAAGGTGAAGGAAAGAAGATGAATCCAATAAGGTATGGGCCTTTTAAGGTACTTGAGGAAATTGGTGAGAACGATTTCCACCTTGATCTGCCAGCATACATGCACATCTATTTAGTGGTAAATGCAGAAAATTAAGACTCTTTGAACCTTCATTAATTGAAGATCCTAAAGACCAAAGTCAATTGCCTTCTATTGATGATTTGTTGCCTAAATACCTCAATGAGCTGCAGGAAGATACAATTTTGGACAGGAAGGTGAGGACTACGCGCAGAGGGGATGTGGAGTACCTTAGAATTGGACTAAAAGGTTCAAAACCCAACAATACCAAATGGATAGAAATTGGGCAAGTGAGGCAGCTGTATCCTCACTTAAGCAATGCTTGAAAACCAAATTTTGGTGGTCCAAAAGCCTTTTTCAATGAGAAGGTGTGATCCAAATGGATCCAAGAACACTCTCTAAGTCTTAAAAACTCAAAAAATTATGCCAAAGATCAACACAGCTACATGCCAAGAGCCTTTGAAATGACTGAAAAACACTATCGAGAGGTAAAAACCAGAGAAAGCCATGAATAAAACAGAGTTTGGAAGCGTGGAACAATGGATGTACAACAGCTGTCAGATCTGGCCGATCAACAGTCTAGATTTGATCGACAATCACAATCGGGACTCGCAAACAAGGATTGATGCTTAACATATGTATGGCAACATCGATTAGCGGAGTTAATTTGGACAATCGATCAAGTGCGTAGATTGACGGCCCATATTACATCATAGGATCGCTATCGGGGATTACAGGTGTTATCACTGACAAAATTTCAAAGGAAAAGGGTAAGGGAAGAGTTAATTGATCCTGAACATATTCATGCTGATCTTGGTCATGTTCATGCAATAAGACATTTGCTACCATTCTTAGTTTGAGCAAACAAGCCTATGGTGAGCAGAGATTAGAAATCTTCATCATTGTTTCAAGTGAGGCAGTTCCTAAGTTAAGCAAGGCAAGATACATCAGATGGATTAATAATAGGCTCAGACCCAACATCAGAATTATGAAGAGGAAAATTGAGGATTTGAAGATACAACTAAGCCAGCAGAAAGAATTTCCTTAGCTAAGGAAAATCACATAGCAAGTAAGGTCATTTACCAAATTTTGATGATTTACCTTGTTGCAAGTTGTTTCAAGAATGATGCATCTCCATTTCAGTTTTGAATAGCTTCAGAGCAGTTGAAAAAGAAATTCCATTACAAAGAGGCTCAATATAGTCGAATTTTGGTATTTAAACTGTGTTTTTGTGATTACACAGCAGTTTCGTAGCGCACGCTACGAAACTGCTGAAGATAATGCCTAATGCACAGCAGTTTCGTAGCGCGCTACGAAACTACTGTAGCCACATATTTTGATGAGGTTGACCAATTTGGAGGGACAAAAGGGAAACCTTTTCAAAAAGGAGTTTCTGAATAAGGATCATTCACACAACACAAACATATAGCAAGGGCAGAAAGGGCAAAGGAAAAGCATATATGAACCATAAGTCATTTGTTATAAAAGTGATCACAGCTAGTATTTTTCATCATACTTCAAGCAGCGTTGAAGAAGGTTTTGTCTTCATACAGGTACATGGGCAAGGTATACACATGAAAATCAAAATATTCCAAAACATTTTTGTGTAATCAAAGAAGGATAGCAGGCATAACTGATTTTGAAGATCCTTGTGGAGACCAAAAGCAGAAAAGGAGGAACTTTCTCTCCCTGTTTTTACCAGTCAATTTATAGAAGCGTTTCTGAGCAGTTAAAAACTCATCTTTGAAAAGTGAAAGAGGTTTTAATTCTTAAGATACTAAAGTACAAAAGCCTCTTCCAATTTTTTCAAATCCATTATTATTTGATAGAAATGAATGATCAAACTTGCGCTACGAAACTGCTGTAGGTGCAATTTTCCACAAGCATATTTTTACACTTGTTATTCAAAGAATCATTCTAGGAGGTAGGGAGGGTGTTTCAAAAAACCAAGAGAGGTTTGTGTTCATCATGGATTTTTTCACAAAAGCCTCCTTCAGTTTTTCTAAATACACTTTTTGTGAGAAGTCATGAGCTCTGTCCCAAGACCCATTTTTCAGCCAGAACAGAGCAATGGACAGTCTCCTAGTTTCTAGGAACATCAAGGATCGAGTCTGGACAGCTGGAGAAGTATTTTTTTAAAAAAAGAGAGGTTTTTGTTCTAGATATCTTGTAATACAAAAACCTCCTTCAGTTTCGAAAAATGTGTCATGGTTGAGGAGATAAAGGCTTTGTCCCACATGCCATTTTCAGGGATCCTAAACCTAAAAACAGGGAAACATGTTCCCTAATTTCTAGGGTTTGTCTTCAGCAGTTAGATGACCACGTGGGAGGCTTCATCAAATTCGAATTATTGAGGTTGCAATTTTTCAAATAATGCTTTAAATTCTTAGATAAGGTTGTTGTATAAGGAGTTACACTCCTAGTTGTATTAGGTCACTAGCACTCCTAGTTAACAGCTAGTTGTAATTAATGGTTTGTTTTATGGTTAGAATAGGTGTCATTGATGGAAAATTCGAATTATCTTGATGATGGATGATGGAATCCTAATCAATTAGAATAAGAGCTCTATATGTACTGAAGCAGCAATGTACTCAAGGGGGGAAATTTTATGAAAAGGCTTGTATTTGGCTTATGTAAGACTCAGTTTCAGTAATACATGTTTGACTTTACTTCTCAGGATTCATGAAGGATTTTTTATGTTCATAATATGTGATGTTGTCCTTTTCTTAATTCTTACAGTGGTATGGATGTATAATCACTCAGAATTCACTGAATGTTCTCTGACTTCCTGTATACATTTATAAACTGTGTGGTCCTATATGAGTTTATGTTCTGAATGTTTAAATGCTGAATGCCCTGACTTCCATGTAAGGTTGAGTTCATTGTTATATTGAGGTGTTGTTGACTCCATGATCCCAATGGATAGTTGTTAAATTTGTTTCCACCATTCATATTTTTCACAGTTGTTCTATAAGAGTTAGCCATCTTATCTTTAATCAAAATCATTAATCCATTTAGAGAGAGCCCTCTCAGGTTGAGGAGGCTAAGCCTCAACCTAAAGTAGGTTTGAAATAGTTACTTGAGGTCTTCCTGGTCTGCAGCCTTCCAGGGTCTGATTTAGAGATAACAACAGGAGTGCTTATAATGGCCCGGGGGTTATTGCAATGAGTGATTGCGATATCGCAATTGGAGAAACCATGAGGTGCGACCCGATGAACCGGGCCTAACAAGGTTATCAGTAATATTTCATAAGATTTGAGGCTCGCGAGAAAATCCAATTTTAATGCATTTTTCACAGTTTCGATTATGAAACAAAAAGCGAAGGATGAAGGTCGATGCGATAAGCCAGACCTAAAAGGGTCCATTAAGGCTATTATATATTATTTCAAGTTCGGAGAAAGGCCATTTTTAATGCATTTCGTGATTTTTAACATATTTCAAAAATACAAAGGGGAACCTCGGAGTGAGGCCGAAGCGACTTGCGATAGCGATGGAGGGCGGACCCGATAGGGGAATAAACCATGTTTAATGAATTTTGAAGTCTGAATTGAATTATGTTTTGGTGGCATTTCACAGTTATGCAGATGTTTTCCTGTGTAAAACAAAAAATGACTACATTTGTAATTCTGAAGGATTTCAAGGAACCGAGGCACTCTTACATTGCTAAATAGGTGGCCACCTCTCCTTTGGGCGCTATGCCATGATTATGTAACATTGAAAGAGGGATTCAGGTAGATAGAGGCATGGGAGACGGAAAGCTAGGAAGGAGAAACACAACCTACATTGGCTTTAAAGCCACAGATAGAGAGAAAACATAAAAAAAGCAGAATTGAAGGCAGTATCGAGACAGAGCTAAGATAGATACAGAGAGTGATTCAGAGAGTCTGTGTAGCCAGAGAAAGCTTGAGAGGTTCAAGAAAACTCTTACTGTTATGCTTGTTGTGTATTGAGTCTCAAACTGAGCTCATACTATTGTAAAAACTCTTCTTGAAGACATAATAGAGAGGCCACCACTGAAGGCTGGACTAGGAGATGTAGCCCAGGAGTATTGGGTGAATTCCGTATTAAATTTGTTGTGTTATGTGTTGTCTATTATGTTTTTTTTACTGCTTCATTGTCTGTGTATTTCACAATATTATTGAACCATTGCATAAAATAACATAGGCACATCCAAGCACATGAGTCTGTAATACCTTATTAATTGTCTTAGATCTCATTATCAGATCAACATTAGCAAGTTCAAGAAATTTACTTTCTCCTAAGGTCTTATGTATAAAATTGGACTACGCATCTTATCCTTAGGAATAAGTTACAACTGTGTGACATTTCCTTCGAAAGCTATGCAGTTGAAGAAAAGGCTGACTCAAAAAATTCAGGACCACTTCCCACACTTGGAAGATGATTCCCTGACATGTTCTAGTCAAGGATAGGCAAATTTGAGTCACCCTAAAGATATGAATCGCTCAAAGGAATCCTCTTGTCCTACTCATAAGTCACTTTCATTCATGAACTAAGAGAGGGAAGAGAGATTCAAAAAATTATATATAAATAGGCCATGGGAGAACCAAAGGGAATACAATGTTATGCTGGCAAAATTTCTATTAGAGCAATCCTTTATTTCATTGTTGAAGAAGAAGAAGTAGAGAATTATTATGTTGGAAGAGTTTCTTCTTAATAATCCATCATTCTAGTGTGGAGAGGATTTCACCATTTAGAGAGCCTTGATACTTCTTTGATAGAGAGGAGAAGCTTGCAAAAAAGATTGAGGAAAGGAACCTCCTTGCTAAGGATTTTTGAGCACCATAGCTCAAAGAATTCTCTTCAAGTGTTTATTATTCTTTTATTGTATTCATCGTCTACCACCATCAATCAATAAAGGGAGCCATTTTCCATAACTTTGTTGACTTGTTTGCTTCATTAAGCATTAATTGTGTGTTTACCTCTTTGTTTAAGTTATGTTTGTTTTTATGCAACCAACTCACAAAATAAAAGAAGAGATAGATCAACGACTTCAAAGTTAGCCTCTTCGAGGAGGCAACCTCCTCTACATTACAAAAATGAAGAATTTTTGGATGATTGGAATGAAAAAATCTCCTTTCTATATATAGGAGTCTAAGGTGTCACAATATAATCAAAACCAATATAAAAAGAATAATGTAAGGGTAAAACGATGACAATAGTGGGCTTCTATGGCGCACAATAATAACAATATGGGGACTACATGGGCCCAACAAGAACAATAAGGGGCTACACTAACAATAATAATGAGGGGATAAAATAGTATTATAGGGAACTAACATGTCCCTCTCCTTCAAAAAAGTAGTGTCCTCAACGCTTGAGTAGTTATGGATGCTTCTGTATAAAATTATCATCCTTCCATGTGGAATTCTCATACTCTGAAATTGATCGATTTCGTAGCTATCGATTTCTTGTTTCCGTGACTACTTCAGGTTCCAATATGCTTTTTTTGTCCTCATCAAGTTCTTGAAATATTGTTTGAACTAGGAGCTTGTCACCTATAACCTTCTCTAAGCATGAAACATGGAAAACTAGGTGCATTCAGGAAGATGTAGGAAGCTCTAATATGTATGCCATAGTACCAATATTTTGCAACACCTTGTAAGGATCATAATACTTTGGTGTTAATTTATTATCATTCTTAGCTTGCTTGAGGGAAATTTGTTTGTATAGTTGCAGCCGTAAAATTACCTAGTCACCTACATCAAAACTTCTTTTGTTGTGATGTTGATCTGCCTGTTGTTTCATTCTATTCTAAGCCAAAGTGAGGTTATCCTTTAAGATTTAGAGAACTTGTTGTTGATGCTTGATGTGAACTTCCACTGCTTGAACCTTAGAATGATTGTCTAATACTTTTTGGAGATTTGGAAAAATATCTGGTTTCGATTTTTGAACCTCTAATGAACATAATTGTGCATTACGCCATGTTATTATTTCTTTAGGAGATTTGTCACACCATTAGAAATGATTATATTTCATGGTTTCCTTGCGATACCCCTTAATTCAACTTCCTTTCCTTCCCAAAAAAATTCAAGAAAAGTTCTTGAAAATTAAAAGCTATCATCCCTAAAGATTGTAATAATTGGACTCCTAACATAACATTAGTACCACCCATTGGAATGTAAAGAATTGGAATATTTAATACATATTCTCCCATGGATAGCTTGATATTATGACACTTTCCAGAGAAATTTATGGTTCCTCCATTTTCAACCATCACTTGACACTTTGGTGCTAGATATAGGAAGCAATTCAATTCCTTGGCTATCTTACAATGAATAAAATTATTGCTACTATCCGAATCAATCAACACTATTACCTTTTTCTTCTTGATATGTCCTTATATCTTGAGAGTTTGAGGAGTGGTAATTCCTATAAATGAATTACAAGATATCGTCAGATTCATTTCTTCTTTATCTGAGGTTTTTTCTTGGTGTATATCCTCTTATTTTGACGTTTCTTGTTCCTTTTCTTCCTCCTCTTCCCAATCTATGTAAATTAATTTCTTCTTAGCTGACTTATGACCTTTAGTTTATTTGCTATCACAACTATAACAAATCCACTTTTCTCTTTTTTCTTCCAATTGTTGTGGTGTCAACCTTGTAGGTTGTGGAAGACCAAGAGAAACAACACTTCCATCTTTATAGTTGTGAGTCGTAGGCTTCCTTGTTGCCATAAATTTGTTTCCAATTTTCTTTCCAACCTGAATGCCTTGTCCAATGAATCAAATCCCCAAAGGTGAATCTCATGTTGGATGTCATACTTTAAAGTCCCTATGAATACATCAATCTTATGCTCCTATGGAACATTATTTACCCTTATATCCAATTTTTGGAAGTCCTCAATGTGCTCTACAATTGAACCCTTTTGTTTGAGATTTATCAATTGGCTAAAGAAGGTGTTTCTCTTTTTATCCTCATAATGTGCTATCATTTCCTCCGTAAAAATTGACCAAGTGACAAGTATTCTACGAGAACAAAGCCATCAATACCATACAAACTGATTAGGTTCTAAATATATATTTGCAATGGGTACCTTTTGTGTATGTTGCACGTTATGAAGATCAAAATATTGCTCCATTTGTAGTATCCATGTTACTGAATCCTTGCAATCAAAATTCCTTATATCAATCTTCAGAATATGGTGGGTCTTCAATCCAACATTAGAATCTATGAAATAATGATTAACATTTCGTTTCTTCTCATCATGAGTTTCATCTAATACATTTCCACAATTAGGAAGCATTTCTTGTAGCAACTTTGTCAAACCTTCCTTCAAACCTTCCATGTCTTCTTTTAAACCATTATTCAATTATTCCATGTTTCCTGTCAATTTTTCTTCTATACCATCCATATTAAATTCCATACCATTATTCAAACCATATTTCTTAGCTTCCATTTCATTTCTGGTTACTCTTTGCGAGAGAAAAATTTGTTGCACTTGGTCTTGTAATTTTGATATATCATGTTGCATTTCTTCCTCTTCTTCATGCGCCATAATAAATATTTCTAGTTTCTTACTAGGTGTTTCCATTTTCTTCCTTCAAGGAATTTTGAAATCAAACAATGATAACTATGCTTCACTATGCCCTTTGAATAACTTCAGATTGATTTTCCAAACAAAAGTTATCCAATTTTAAAAATAAATACACACCTTTTTCTTGCTTTTAGGAGCTCGATCTTGAAATTATTGTGACTCTTTAATTATGGATCTCCAAGTTCTAAAATTTCTTCCTATGTTAGCTCTCTGAGTCCTATTTCCAACCCCACAAGTCTCATCCATATTGGAGTCTTCATGAAAGAGTTATGTCAAATATCCAATGATGACCTTACTATGGAGTCATTCAGTAGAGCGAAGTTGTACGAGATTCCACGTGTCACTGTTTCGACCTTCGACCCTGAAATTTCTACTCGAAAAAATACATTCCAGGCACTTTTATCCACTTTTTTACATAATTCAATTGTGATGCATGAAATGAAAGTTATGATGATTTTCCCTAGGTCACCTGTTTGCGACAAAATTTTGGAGCCCACAAAAACCCTAAATTCCTTAGAGCGTATATCTGAAAATATAGCGAACCAAGATCTAAAAATATTTCACAACATTTTCTGTGATTGTGGCTCCATGTGGTAAAAATTTCATCTTCTGAAGCCTCATAGAAAAAATGTTATAACACTTTTTCCTAGGTGACCTATTTGAGACAGAATTCTGGAGCCCGAAAAAAACCCTAACTTCCCCAGAGCATATATTTAAAAATATAGCAAACCAAGATATGAAATTTTTATACGAAGTTATATGATATTTTGGCTCCACATGGTAAACATTTTAGCTTCTGAAGCCCCATATAAAATAACTTATAGTGAAAATTCCAAGATGGCCTGTTTAAAGAAGTGAAACCTTAGAATCCAAAGCTCTGATACCAAATGTTATGCACCAGCTCACAAAATAGAAGTGGAGAAGCTCATTTTTAATATCTGTTGATGAAAACAAGAAATACATACATATTGGTGAGTACAAAATTCCCGTGAATGGTTGTCTTGGCACATATAAAGGTAGAGGCATTAGAGAAGATGAACAACCAACCCATTAAAAGAAAAATAATTAGGTTTGCACAAAGCATGCAAATGAGAAATTCAACGAAGAAAGAAAAAATCAGAAGGGGATTACTGGAGAAAGAAAACAACTTAAGGAGTTGTTGAAGACTAGAAATTCTTTGCCTCAACATCGGGGAATACCACCTAGTTGAGAACTTAAGATGGCTCTATTTCTGTTGGAATTGGTGGCTCTGACTAGGGATAATGGGATCAGTTTACCATAAAAGAAATATAAATGAATGATGGAAATATAATGAGAATAAAGGAATAATTTAAAGCTAAAGATGGTATTGATGAATAAAATTATTCTATGTATCTTCCGAGATAATATTTCTTTATATGTGATTCATAAAAAGATTTCAAAAATCATGCAACGATATAGATCATTAAAACACTTTATGAAAATAAAGCAAAAAAGATAAACTAAATTGATTAAATATTTAATTAATTTAGTTGATTAAAAATGATCACATATAAGATCTCGTTATTTCATATACGATAAAAATGATACAATCCTACACATCAATAGTAACTATGTCTGATTGTTTTCAAAGCATACATACAATGAAATAACTTATAGAAAAATTTACTATCTATCTCAATGAAAAATAGTAGTAATATAAATATAATAGTGCCCGATACATCAAGACTCTACTCATGAAAAAGATAGCTTCCAGTTCAACTCTTTTATTAGATAACTTTTGAATAACGGTAGTGCAACTTCAAAGTTCTCTATCAAAAATTAAAAACCCCTTCTCTAAAGACATGAGAGGGGTTTTATAGTCTATTAATATTACAAAAATAGTAAAATAGTTCCAACAAACTAAGTTAGGATAAAGTAAAGATAACATTCTGTTTTAACAATAAGTTCATGACTGTGTTGAAGGCTAATTTTCCATTTGCTCTATGAGTCCACATATGTCTATCATTGGCTATAATTGGGGAGGATGAATTGGTTGCATGCACATCTACCCCATAAAGACTGCATTATTGAGTGTTGGTAGAAGATGAGCTATCACATTAGAAACACACCTTAGCACAAACCACTGACTATGTGGTTTTACCAAGAAATTCCAACATCATTCAAGGTTTACTTTTGATAAAATTTTGATATCTTCAACCTTTTTCTATGATTTTTCCTATCATGACCTCTTTAAAGATTGGAGATCCGGTAAAGTGTCCCATGGACATTATTGTGTTAAATTGACTTGGAAAAAGCTATCATTGATATATTCAATGAGATTAGAAGCAAGATTTTTGGCTTTGATGATAACCATTTCTGCTTGCTTCATATGTATGTCTCAGTGACCGAAAATAATATCTTTATGAGATTCTTCAATTCGAGGAAGATCAACTGATCTTCCTTTAACACTATCTTGCCAATATATATACTCATAAATGTTACCATCAACTTCTTCATAAAATTTCCTCAGTTAGGACAACTAGTTAACCAAGGAATCATTAGACTTACACAAATCATGAATTAAAGTTAATTTATAACAAAAGATAGTCTGTTGTTTATCAAGGATGATTTCAATATCTTTAGCAGTAACAGCTTTCTCAGGAGCCTCAATAATGAATGAGGTTGTCACTTCAGTTTCTGGAATATGCAATGGTCCTTTGTTGACTGTAGCGTTTAACTCCTAAGTTTCTTCGGTTGATAAAACATGACTAAATTCCTCCCAAACTTCATCCAACTTATTCTCTCCCTGAATTTTCTTTGTTTGCTCGACAACTGAAGTAGCTACCTGTGAGACTTGAGAAATAATTGGATCTATTTGACATGCAATTTCCTTGGCTAACAACATACCAGGGACAAAAAGAGGTAATATGTGAGGACTGGCAAGGATGCCAAAAACTTAAATATAAGTGAATGACTCCTCCTCGAACAACCTTCCTAATGACATTAAGTCATTATTAGCTTCTGTAGAGAGTTTGGGCTCTTTTTTATTGAAAATCTTTTGGTGAATAGGGAGGATGACTTCATGACAAATCTTATAAAAATAAGAATGAAACTTGGATTCCCACAAGATATCAGGGAAAAAATGAATGGGGGTAGGATCCTAAATTTTCGATTTCCATCCCATGGATGAAAAATCATATGAAAAGCAAATAGAATCCATGACATAAGCTCTCATAAATAATGGGGGAAGAGCTCTATTATTGATATTACGCTTTTGTCTGTAGTTTCAAACTTGAGTAGTTAAATTATTAGACAATATATTTTCCCAATCCATTATATAACCATCTGAAACATCTTATGTTAATGGTACCCATTCTTATGAGAATGTTTGTGTATTAGTGTAAACATATAAATGACACATCATAGCAATAACATGAGATAAAGGTCAAACAAGAGAAGCTAATGAATACATAGCCCTATCCTCGTGTTCATTCTTGTTTGGGTCCCTTCTCCACTCTCTTATAGGTTGTGTTGGGCTTGGATTATCATTCATAAATCTTTGGACAAAATGAGTGTCATACTTTTTTTGTGGTGGTGAAAAGTGGTACATTTTCCTCAAATCTGTGGCCTTGAATGATCCTATGATTGTCTGTTTTGGAGTCATCAAAACTCTCTCTGTGAGATCTAAATGGTCTGTAAAATTTTCTCATTTCCCACCCCAGTTTTCAGTTTCACCTTATTTCTCCAAAATAGTTAAATTCCCTTTCCCATATCCATACATTCAACAACTGAAAAAAATAAATTTTGCTGAAAACACAAATTCTGGAAATTTTACAGAATGTTGGAAAATGTAGAAATAAAAAATCAACACATACAAACAGCCATTAAACACATTTAAACACAGTGGTTTTTGGTCAAGGTGACCCTGGAAAAACCCCCTACAACTCTTGGGGAAAACCAGTTTGAAAGCTCCTTCTTATTTCTGGAAAATGCTTTTTACAGTGAGAAATATTCAACAAAAAATCAGCAAGCAAACTTTTACAACTTATCTCGTTTTCTGTGCCTCACAATCAACTGGAAAAATTTAAAACAACAAAATAGAACAACAATAAATGTTGTACAACCTCCTTGATTTTTGTGCCCAATTTCAACCTTAAATGCTGTTGTACGGTCTGCCTAGAAAATCATGCAAGCTGCCATAAATACACTGTATGGATTTCCTCGATTTCTGTGCAGAAAAAATAGCAGTACAGCTGTATGGATTTGCCTTGATTTGCATGCCAAGGTACAACCACTTGCTGTACGGATTTCTGCTCCTCGATTTCTATGCACTTGCTCTATGGATTTCTAGAAAATTGTGCCCAAATTTTACCTTTCACTGTGTGCTAACTCAGCTGTATGGATTCGCTAAAATGCTGCTTTGGAATGTGTGCCAAGCTGCTATCTCCTTCTCCTTCCTGTCCAAAAATCTCTCTTGCTCTCTTGCTCTCATTCTCTCAATCTACTCATGAAAGAATGAATGACCTTTTCCTCCTTTAATCTAACCCTAAATCCAATGGCTGGAATAGATTGAGATCTAGGGCTGAGATTAAATGCTCATTTAAATCTCACTTTCTATTTTTTAATTCACCGCACTTTAATAAAGACTGGCTTAGTCATTTATTTCCAAAGTCACTTTTCCTTTCTAATTTTACATTGACTTATTAAAGTCACTTTAAAATTAAACTTTAGTAACTTTATCACTTAAAGTCATTTTTAAATTAGATTTGACTTTATAAAAATTATAAAGTCACTTTAGGAGAAAAATTATATTCTTTTGGACACTTTTCCCTAGGCCAAAGATCAAAGCCTTAGGGAACCACCTATCCTCTAGTACCAAATTTCAACACTCCCTCTTACCGAGGAAGGTGTTTCTCACCACACCCATCTTGTCTCTGAAGTGGACATGCTTGCCATGTGGTAAGGCTTTGGTAAGAATATCTGCAACCTGCTCATCAGTGGGAATGTACTCAAGCTTCATAGCTCCCTTCTCAACATAGTCTTTTATGAAATGATATTTGATCCCGATATGCTTTGACCTGTCATGAAATACTAGATTCTCCGTGAGTTTAATGCAACTTTGATTATCACAGTAAATCACTGAAGGTCTCAACGGCTAACCAAACAAGCCAAAAAACATCTTGCGAAGCCAGATGGCCTCACAACTAGCTAGACTGGCTGCCATATACTCTGCTTCTGCTGAACTCAATGCTACTGATTACTGCTTCTGGCTTAACCATGACACTACTGCCGAAGCCAACCCAAAAAAACACCCTAAAGTGCTCTTCCTATCAGAAGCACAGCCTGCCCAATTAGAATCAGTATAACCTGCTAATCTCACTCCATTCCCCCGCCTATAGTCCAGACCATAATCCACTGTCCCCTGCAAGTACCGCAAAATGTGTTTTGTAGCCACCCAGTGAACCTTCCTAGGCTCACACATAAACTGACTCATCGTGTTGACTGCAAAACAAATATCTGGTCTAGTGTTGACTAAATACATCAAGGAACTAATCAGCTGCCTGTACAATGTGGGATCCACCAACTCGCAATCCGAAGCATGAAGCTTCTTCCAGTTGGTGAACATCAGTGTCGACATGGGTTTACAATCCTCCATTTGGAATCTGCCAAGGATGTCCACAATATACTTCCCCTGCCCCAGGAAGAAATGCCCCTCCTCCTGCCACACCTCCAAACCCAAAAAGTAATGCATCAAGCTGATGTCCTTCATCTCAAACTCAGCCGCAAGATCTCTCTTGCAGTGCTCTATGAGTCTCTTTGCACTTGTAATGATCAAGTCATCCACATACAACACCAGAATGAGAGGCTCCCCACCTATCACAATATAGTAAAGGTTCGGATCTACCTTACTCTTTGTGAAACCCATCCCCTGCAAGTATGTATCTATCATGGAGTACCAAGCTCTGGGAGCTTGCTTCAGTCCATAAAGAGCCTTCTTCAGTTTGCACACATGGGACTCCTTCCCATGCACCTCAAAGCCCTGTGGCTGCTCAATATACACCTCCTCCTATATGAAGCCATTGAGAAATGTAGTCTTCACATCCATCTGGTGGATCTTCCAACCCATCTCTGTTGCTATCGATATAATGGAGCGGATCGAAGTATATCGAGCCATGGGAGTGAAGGTTTCCTCATAATCAACTCCCTCTACCTGGGAGAACCCTCTAGCCACAAACCTCGCTTTGAATTTCTCAATGTTGCCATCTGTAGCATGCTTTAATTTGTAAAGCCATCTGGAAGTAACCATGGATTTGCCCTCAGGCCTCAGCACCACCTCCCAAACATCATTCTTCATGATAGAAGAATACTCCTCCTGCATGGCCTCTCTCCAGACCTGCTGGCTAGTTGCCTCCTCATAGCTAGAAGGCTCAGAGTCAAGGATGCTGGTAGCCATTGCCATATAGCTACAAAACCTCTTAGGTGGTCTACTCTATCTGACCGGCCTCTTAGGCTCAGCAACAGATGTGGCATTTATTAAGGTGTCTTGAAGCCACTTGGGCTTCCTCTTCCCTGAGCGTGCTTCTCCCATTGGAGAATGAAACTCCTCCTCCTCATCACCATCAGGAGTCTGAATTCTTGACTGCCTGTCTGCTGTCCTCTTGCCTGCACCTAAACCTATAGAAGCTGAGGTATCGTGTGAACTGTCCATCAGTGGAATCCCAAGTGAACTGCTTTGTAGACTGCTCTGCATGCTGCCCAGAGCACCACCCCTCTGGCTCGTTGAGCCATTGCTCACTGACAGACCTGGCATCGTCATAGATGTACCTTCGGATCCTCCTAATCCCTGCCCACTGGATCTCTGCGACTGACTCAACTACTGCTGAGGGTCTGGCTGATCCAGATACTCTAACTCCTATGACCTCCTAAAGGCCCTGTCCTCCTCGAACTTCACATCCCACCTGACAACAACTTTCCTCTGTACATGAATGTAAATCCGAAAGGCCTTTGAGGTCTCACTGTAGCCCACAAAGATACCCTTCTCTGCGGTGGGCTCTAGTTTGGCCCTCTTCTCCTTGGGTATGTAGGAGTATGTAATGCACCCAAAGATACGAAGATGACCAATATCAAGCTTCTTCCCAGAAAAAGCCTCCTTCGGAGTCATGTGCCCCAAGGCACAATGCAGACTCCTGTTCTGCAAATAAATAGTTGTGTTGTAGGCCTCTGCCCACAAGAACAATGGCAACCCCTGATCATGTAAAATGGCTTTGGCAGCCCTTCCGATGGATCTATTCTTCCTCTCCACAACCTTGTTCTGCTGGAGGTTGTAAGGAACAGTGAACTCCCTCCTAATTCCTGCCTCTGCACAATAGTCAACAAACTCTACAAGGGTGTACTCTCCCCCATTGTCTGACCTCAGGGACTTGATCTTCCAACCTGTCTGTGTCTCCACAAGAGCTCTAAACTTCTGAAACCACTTGAAGACCTCACTCTTGGTCTTCAAGAAATAAATCCAGGTCTTCCTGGAGTGATCATCAATGAATAAAACATAGCACTCATATCCACTCAAGAAAACACGAGACATCCGATCGCTCACATCAGAATGAATCAAATCAAGTATCCCAGTCGATCTGCTGTCACTACTGGGAAAAGGGGATTTGGCAAACTTTCCCATCGCACATCCTCTGCAAGTATCAAAGTGATTAGTACTGAAATCTGGCACACTTGTAGTGATATCCCGAAAGGTCCTCAAGGCTCCATGATACATATGCCCCATCCTGCAGTGCCAAATCTGACACAGCTCTGAACTTCTAGTTTTGCTATCAGTACTACTGCTCAATGCCAAAAGGGGTTGGAATGCAAACTTGTACACCTTTGCATGGCGTACACCTATCACTTTAGCTGAATTAACTGGAGTGCCCCTGGGATACATCAACACCTGTCCTCCCCTGAATAGTACCTCATATCCTCTATCCTCCAAAGCTGAGATGGATATGAGGTTCTTCCTCATCCTTGGCACATAAAGAACATTTGACACCTTGAAGGGAGGTTTGGACTCCTTCTGAAATGTCAGTGTCCCCACACCGACTTCTCTAACAACTCTGTTATCACTGATTACTACCTCCATATCAGTGCCACTCTCTAAAATCTCTGAGAAGTACTCATAAAATCCTGTAATGTGACATGAAGCCCCACTATCCACATACCAGATACTCGAATATGCTCGGCTAATCAAGGGAAAAGCATGCTCCCTCTGAACCTGTGTGACAGGTGATCCTGCACTTAAGGACTCATATGCAGTGAACCCAAACTCCCAGTCAAAATGATCTACAAAATCCTCAATCTCTGTTGAAGCTGCCACACTCTGGTTCTTTCCCTTCTTCTTCTTCTTCTCTGGACACACAACTACATAGTGTCCCATATTTTGACAATTCCAACACTTCACCTTGGAATAGTCCTTCTATGTGTTACCCTGTTTACCTTTACCTTTGCCTTTTCCCCCACCATTGCTTATGGAAGCCTGCTTCTTCCCTTTGCCTTTCTTTCCACCTTCCAATAGTGCTACATCCTCATCTTGCTCAACTGGCTTGGCTGCCCCAAGCTGTCCTTTCCTGATCTCTGTCTGAATGCAATCATCCCAAAACCTCTCCCATGTGGGAAGGGTCTCACATGCACAAACCCCATCAGCAAAGTTCATCCATGAACAGGGGAGGCCATTCACTACAATCCGCACCAACTCAGTGGGTGGAATGACCTCTTCAACTGCTGCCAACTCATCTCTCACATTAGTAATCTTTGTGAGATATCCAGCTGCGCTATCATTACCCATCTTAATGGTCTTCAGCTTCTCCTTCAGGACTATTTTCCGGTTCTCATTGGTACTCTGGTAGAGATTGGACAATGTTGTTCACATCTCATGGGCATTTCTCTTTCCTCTCACATGAGGAATGTAATGGTCTTTGACTTTGTCTAGAATCAATCTCTTACCCTTGTTGTTCTTTTTATTATAATCAACCAACTAAGTAGCATCAGTAGGTACAACAATAGGGTTTTGTGTGGTATGCTCCATGATGTCCCATACTTCTACCTCCTCAAAGATACTCTGCATTCTCTCTTTTCAAATACTGCAATTGTTATGCCCATCCAACCTATCCTCCACCCTCAATCCCAATGACATCCTGCTGTCCTAAAACCAAAAAATAGTACTGCTGTAGTAAAGATAAAACTGATTTTTTTGAAAAATAAGCTTGCTGGAATTTTCTGAGTGAAAAATCAGCGCCCTGTAATTTTCCTCCTTGCTGTCCCAAACTGCACTTCAGCACTCAAGCTATGATACCATGTAAAAATTTCTCATTTCCCACCCCGGTTTTCAGTTTCACCTTATTTCTCCAAAATAGTTAAATGC
>APFE031306077.1:5187-54383 GCA_000404065.3 Pinus taeda
TTAACGGATTGGGTATCGAATATTGTTCCTGTGAACAAAAAGCAAGGGACAATAAGAATCTGTATCGACTATAGGGATGTTAATCGAGCATGTCTAAAGGACAATTACCCTACACCCTATATCGATCAAATTATTGGTGATTGTGCCGGCAGTGAAATTTTCTTCTTTATGGATGGCTTTTCGAGCTACAATCAAATCAATATTCTCCCTACCGATCAACCAAAAATGGCATTCATTTGTCCATGGGGGACATTTGCTTATTGCAAATTACCTTTTGGCCTTAAGAACGCTGGCGCAACTTTTCAAAGGGCTATGTCTTACGCATTTCATGATATCAAACACATTGTGCAACCTTATCTCGATGATTTGCCTGCTCATTCCTTACATAGAGCTGACCACCTTATCCATTTACGAGCAATATTCATGAGGTGTAGGCATTATCAAATTTGGTTGAATCCCCACAAGTGCGTGTTTTGCATTGAAATGGGTCGATTACTGGGATTTGTAGTTTCAAAAGCCGGCATTCATGTCGATCCTTCGAAGGTCGAAGCTATCTTCAAATTGCCTCCTCCTTCGAGTCTTCGTCAACTCCAAAGTTTGCAAGGGAAAGCAGCAGGGGTAATTTTAGGGGCGAATAATCTCCCAAAGGTGAAATTTAAGGCTTTTTATATTTTAATGGGGCAAATTTTTAATTAAAATAATAAAAACTTTTTTATATAATTAGCCCTCATTTTATTTAAAAATTAATTTATTTTTTTATTTTCACCGAGGGCAGATACGGTAACTGAAATCGGATTTTCTTAAAATCGCCCCATTTTGATATTTACGAAATCAGATTTTCTTAAAATCGCCCCATTTTGATATTTTCTCCTGGTTATGGGAGATCAAAATCGCGATTTCTGATTTATGGTTTGGTTTTTTCTGGTTTGGTAGTGAAATTGTGAAGATCAATTTGGTCTTGGAAGGTTAAATTTGTTTTGAAATGGAGGGCAGAGCTTAATTTTTTCCCAAATGGAGGGCGGCTCCCTGTTTTCACGGATTCAGCCTGCTGTTTTCATGAATTCCGGATTCATAGTGTATATGGCTCCCGGCTCCCTGTTTTCATGAATTCATCATGTATAAAATTGTTTTGAAATAGGTTTTTTGATCGTAGTTCACCAATCTTAATTTTCTATTTAACATCAGCAGTTTCTCTACGATATTCTTGCATTTTCAATCCACTTATTCTTCTCTTGTTTTGGTATCCATGGTTTCTTGGATTTGAATGGCTCATGCCACTGTAGCAGCAACAACAGTCGGTACTTTTGTTGGCTGAGCGCGAGAAATTAAGCCCCTTTATGCGGGTCCTGCCCATCTGTAGCCGACTTTTGAATCAGGGTAAGTTTTAGGAGATGCTAACTTCAAATTAAAAATATTCTCAACTTTATTGGTGTGGGTATCGATAAAGTAATCCAGGAGATCATCTATCCCATAGACATTGCAGTTCGCTGCAGGAAAGAATTGACGTCTCTTAACTATGTCGTAATGAAACTAGAGAGACCACCAAGAAATAAAGAAGAACAAGAATGATAAGGGTTCCACTGTGAGCAGATGGCTTAAAGATTTGGATGCCCTTCTCCAAGAAGCATCATAAATGGCACAACACTGCTACCAATCATGTGTAACGTTATCAAACGAGCATGAAGATCTACGAATTGATTTTACACATCAAAGAGCAGTTCAGTTGAGTTGGCCCAACTTCCAAAGCTCTTAGAGGAACAAACTCAGAACCTTCAACGTGAACTTCAGTAGATTAAGGAAACATTAGAAGCGCAACATTCGTTCTACAAGCAGTTCCCATGGCGGTCCTATTCCAACCGGCTGTGCAGAGATAAGCTTATCGACGAACTCTTATAGTCGGACAATAGGAAGCCTTTTCATTTATCGAATATTGGCGATGCAGATGCTAAGAATATTGGCGTGCTTGGCAAGGGTCGACCCCAGAAAATTCTGATTCTCAATACGCTCTTCAATATGAAAAGATACCCAATCATTCGAGTGATGGTTTCATTACTTTGGTTGATGGTTTCTCGAAGTCCGTCTGTTAAGTGTCTTAGGAATGAACTCTGTGTAGAAATAACTTTACAAAAACGTAAAAATTCCGCCCAGAATCTGGATGAAGAAGGTGAAAATTTATATTTGAATAAGAAATTATAGCAAAGTCAGATTTCTTCCATCGATGTTGTATGGGGAGAGCATGGTGTGGAATTTCTGGAGAAATTGGCTCAAGTTGGCTGTACAACGGCCTGTAAGGGAGCAATCCAGGTCCAAAATTATTGCCAGTTCCCGACATCACATTGCCCTGTTAAAACTCAAACTGGAAATGAATTTAACTAGCAGAGAACTCGCAAGAAAAATGATGAACAATGGAGTAATGGCAAGCATGATGAGCATCGTGTAGGTTCTGTTGGACACCATGGTAAATGAGGTAATTCGTGTTACGATGTAGTAGAAATCCAAAGTAGCATCCCTGGAGTTATGTTATTTTATTCACAGGACATCAATTTTGGATTGCAAAGAGAATAACAATATCCATGTCGATGGACTCTGTGAGAATAGAAGACCATGGGCACACATCATTCATTAAGATCTCTGTAGTTTACAGAGATCACGCAACTCTCCACCAAAATTGCATTTAATCCCCTGAACCAAGTGGATGATCCCTTCTGTGTTGCTGCTCCAATCGAAATAGCTATTACCTGGCACTCCGCGGTTTTCATTTTCATGTCAAAATTTTGAGCGCGGGATTGTTGAGCTTGAATTTTCATTTCAAAAATTTGCCCGCATAACTGAGTAGTTTGAACTCAGCACGAAGATGACATTGAACACATGTGCATTCATGTCATTAACTACATCAGAGAGGGGAAAGTGTGAGCAACGAGCCGTGTTGGAGCATGAGCCGTGTAGTTGCCAAAAAATCCCGATGAGTTTATGGTATGTATGAGCATACATGATCTTTTAATATTATGATAGGAGCTTGCACTAAGGTCAATCATTACCTTAGCCATTTGTTTTTAAGAATTTCCTATTTGACCACCTGAAAGAATTTGAATATATGTACAAGGCATCCCTAAAACTTGTCTATGAAAGCATGCTTTAAAAAGTGTTGCTTTGCTTAAACCGTATTTCTATGTAGATAGAGCCGTAGGATGACATTCACTTTTGTCATATGGAACAGACAATTCTCCTTTAAAACTGTATTCCCAATGAAAAAATTGAAATGCATGTGCAAAATCCTTCACGATTGAAATGCATCTGCAAAATCCTTACCGAAACATAGTGGTATGGGTGTGTCCTGCTCCAGTACTGTTCTTGGTCTTTCTGCGAAGTCACCTATGCCAGAAAAAGAAAATAGTATTTTATTAGATTCTATAGGTTGTAGAGTACTCGATTGTTTTATGAATCTTCTACACAAACATTTATTCCACAGCAAAATAATTGTATCCGAAACATAATATAGAAAAAAAATTATTAGTAGTAGATATTTTTAGAAGAAAAAATTTCTTTTTCTTTATATTATCTAAAAATATAGTACCTTGAAAATATTTCTTTCTTTCTTTTCATGCATCATCTGCTTCTGGATGAAATCTCACATATAATCTGATTCTTAAATCACTAAGTTTCATAATATCCAATTTTGTTATTGCTATCAAATTAGTGTTGCCAGAGTATCACTTTTTCACGACTTTCTCATGCTATTATGTATTTACAATACATTTCCCCCAAAACTATGGCACGTTACTGTAAAATACCGAATCTACTATGAGTAATTAGTCCTATAAGCATTAATCATAAGTGCTATCAGTATTAATCATGACTTTCTTTGTTTTGTTGCTCAGTGTATATGTGGTGGAAATTGATATGTTGGAAGGTGCAAAATACCGAATCTACTATGAGTAATTAGTCCTATAAGCATTAATCATAAGTGTTATCAGTGTTAATCATGACTTCCTCTATTTTGTTGCTCAATGTATATGTGGTGGAAATTGATATGTTGGGAGGTGCTTATCAGGGCTTTGATGCATTTCATCCAGTTAGTTAATTAATATGGGTGGACTGAAGTTATTGAAGCCCTTCACCTAATGTATGATTCTATTGGGGTCACCATATATGTGAATGTGCTACATACCAAGCTACATACCAAGTTGTTTTGCCGGAATTAGGACGCCCCATAGAGCTATGACCTCTCTTTTACGGTTTCTGCCCTGTCCACCTTCCCATCAAAAGTGGAATCATCCCACCCATATTTTCTCATAGAGAATGCACTATCAAAAAACCCACAAGAAATAATTGCCATAATCTCCAAATTTGCATTTTCCTATAATTTTATTAAAAAACAA
The DNA here is from genome assembly GCA_000404065.3 of Pinus taeda. Lineage (NCBI taxonomy): Eukaryota > Viridiplantae > Streptophyta > Pinopsida > Pinales > Pinaceae > Pinus > Pinus taeda. The sequence goes on from APFE031306077.1 coordinate 9,567, forward strand.
GATATAAATCCACAAACCCTTACTTGAAACCCACAGGTTGACATTACTCCTTTTATAAATTATTTAACTAAAATTAAGTATATTGATTACAAAGTGGTAATGATGATTTACCTTTATTGAAATTCATATGGTTTACTAGATTTTAAATATGTATTACAAAGATATTTTAACATTGGATTTACATGTTTAGCATTTCCAGGAAAATATTTTCAAAATTAAATCAAAAGTGAAAGATGGACAATGTAAGAGAAATTGTATTTCATCTTCAACAATTATAAGATCTTATAGACAAAAAACTATTTCATCCAAACAAAATTGGGAATTGACCAATGTACAATTTTAGTATGAAAATCATAAAAAATATTTCTTATTTTACCGATATTAATTTTTTTCTCAATGCTAGTGAGCATATAAATAACAAGTTTAATATTTTAGTTATGAATGATGTTATCCTGGAGATAAGTTGAACATTAAAGATGATGATATTTAGTAAAGATTTTTTTATTTTTTGAGATATGGATTTGGTTGAAATTATATTGTAATGAATTTTTAATTTACATATGGTTATAAGATATTTAGAACTTCTGAAAAATTTAAATGTTTATCCATTACCTTTAAAAATTAACCAAGGGCAATGTCAAATGATCAAGGATATGTTGAGATGGAAATATCTATTTTTCATGACAGTAAAACATTTAGATAATGGAAATAAAGAATATGTGCATTCAATTTAAATCAGATTTATCTTGAATGGTTGGGAAGATTTGTTATTATCTTTAATAATTTAAGTCTTGTAAAGCAAATTCAAAAGGAATAATTTAAGTCTTGTAAAGCAACAAACTTGAAGAAAAATAAAGAATATGAAGCCATGTACAAGGAATATGAAGCCTGTGTGTTACGTTAATTTATGAGCAGTTTTATGCTCTGCAGTATAATCTATGAGAAAATTGGCTACAATATTCAACAGACATGACATTATGAGTTTCTCAATTTGTGCTATTATATGCTATGGATTTCTAACTGATATCTTGAAAACGCGGTCTGCACTTTCCATCTATGCCTGAGTTCTGCAACGGTTTGTTACTTTCAAGCCATGCCTAATGTCATATTGTTTGTTGCAACTTTAATGTAGACAGCTAACCAGGAAGGCATTGGGTCATTCATAGAGGATGCTTAGGCATGATTCCAGGCTTTTGAAAATAATTGTGATTTCCATCACTAGTCATAGAACTTGATAGAAAGTTGGGATATTCATGAGTGTGAATTTATGTTTGTGTGTTTACATACTTTCTTATGAATTAACTAATGCTCAGTAGCAGTAGACATTGGACAATTATATTTGTATACTTCTGTTTTAAACTAAAACAAATCCAGGGCTAAAAGTAATGGATTGATTGCACTAGTCATCCTTCTATAACTTTCCAACATAGGCTGGAGTAAATAGATTGTAATTTGGGTAATTTTTCTAACTGCAAACAGGGACATATTTGTGTATTGGTAGGGAAGCTATGATGGCCATTATGTCAGGCCAGGTGATCGCACTCCCTTGATCGTGAGCACAATTGTGATCAAGATGGAAGACTTCATAGTTGATTGTTTAGCAATGATAGTTAGTGGGCTCATTCACAAAAGCTTCTATTTCACTAATCCTTTTTATAGAGTTGTCAAATTCAATTTCCAAAGGTTTTAATTAGACTATAGAGTTGAGTTCTGAGAGAGTTGTGATCCACAGTGTTAAGTATAGTAGCTATGACACTTCAATGAAGACAAGCATAGTAGAGGTATCAAACTCTGTTATAAGCTTACCTACATATTATAACGGACTTGGTTGGTCTTTTTATAATTTTATAAACAAGTTCCATGTCGTGGAAATGTGAAAAAAAAATATTGATATTTCCACCATGTGGCTCTTGTCATATATGGTTTTATACTTCTTCAAAAAATTCTCTAAGAGTTCACAATGCTAAAATTCACTAGGACTTTACAAAGTTTTATTATTTAGTGAAAGAGTCGCCAATAACTTACAAGATTTTATAATTGAGTAAAATATTTTCCATGCCTGGTGAGAGATTCGCCAAAAAATTATATATACATATTATATTATTGATAAATTCGCCTTCCATTTTTCCTATATACCATGGAGATTCGCCCATTTATTATATTTATAAATTTAGGGGGGTTCTTCAAATTTTTCCTGCCCAAGCTGGCCTGTAGTATAAGGCAACATCGATCAATTCCTGAGAGGATCTGTCGAGAATTGAGCACCACATTGGGCTCCTCCCATTAAATATTAGAGAGGTCAAGAGCTGGTAAGGAAAAGAGTCTGTGCACTCTAGTGGCTTGGGGAAGCCAAGAACCACCTTGCTAAGCAATTGTGTTTCAAGAGACTCAGATTTAGCTCCTCATTCTAATTATCTTCTTTAAAGACACAATAAAAGAAGCTTACCATTCAAAGCTGTACCAAAGACATGGCCCTAGAGGATAGGATGAACTCCTTATTAATTGTTGTGTTCTTGTATTTGCTTGCTTACTGTGTTTCTCTGTTGTTTTCCATTTCAAGTGTCTGTGTATCTTGCAATCTGATCGATCCTTTGCCTAAAATAACATAGACACACACTAGCACATGAGTCTTAATACCTTCATTCATTAATTAACTAACTGAGTTCACTCAAAGGTGATTTTCAGATCAACAGCCATCAATACTTAGGTGGAAAACATATTACATGTTGGTGTCATTTACCTCGTTCCTTTGACTGAATGGGTTTCCAATATGGTTCCTTTAGATAAAAATCAAGGTACCATCTAGGTCTGTGTCAACTATTGAGATTTCGACATTGTGTGTCCAAAAGATAGCTATCCAACCACATTCATTGACCAAATAATTGACAATTCTCTCGGTTGTGAATCCTTCTCCTTTATGGATGGTTTCTTAGGCTATAACAAGATCACCATAAACCCTGTGGATTAGTAGAAAACTTCCTTCATTTTCTCTTGGGGAATGTTTTCATATCAAAAACTCCATTTATGTCTAAATAATGCTAGAGAAACCTTTAATTGGGCCATGGAATATGCATTCCATGATATGCGACACATTGTTCAAGCTTACTTGGATGACCCTCCAGCCCATTCCAAGAAGCAAGGCCAACACCTAGTTCAACTTCGAGTAATTTTTCTTATGTTTAGGTTCTATAACATACGTCTAAATCCACACAAATACATATTCTTTGTCGAGTTTAGATGCCTACCTAGTTTCATTATCTCCAAACATGGGATTAGGGTGGATCTTGATAAGGTAAAGGAAATTACTTAATTTCCCATGCCACAATCCATTTTACAGCTCCAACTTTTCCAAGGGAAGTCAAACTTCTTATGATAATTCATCCTGAACTATGCCGAGATGATGAAAGGATTTATGAACCTACTAAAGAAAGGAGTACCATACTTGTGGGATGATCAAGCCCAAAAATAATTTGATTCCTTGAAAGAGGTACTTATATCTACCCCACTACTTAGTGCTCCCAACTATTTAGGCAACCTTCTCCTATATCTAGTAGCCTCACAATCTTCTATTCGTATGGTGTTGGTTCAAACCCACAATGATCTTAGCGATAATGTGATCTATTGTCTCTCAAAGGGCCTGGCTAGGCCCAAACTTTGATATTCACATGTGGAAAGGTTATCCTTGGCAGTTGTATTTGTTTTCAATCACTTCCAACACTATATACTGATGCGACAGACTATTTTCATCACTTTGGAGAATCCATGAGACACATTTTGCCTCATCAAGTCATTGGAGGAAAATATTCCAAATGGATTGTTATCCTCCGACAATTTGATTTGGTTTTCGCCACTGCCAAGGCAAAACAATCCTTAGTCTTCATAGAATTATTGTTTGATCTTCCCATAGTTGATCCAAATGAGATAGCCCATGATCCTTTCCCAGACGAATCTGTCTATTTAATCGAATCCACTGACCCTTGGTATGGATACACTCTGGTCTACCTCCAAGAAAAACGATTCCAACCTGATCTATCATTAGGTGACTATCATCGCATCCTCCACCAAGATTGGCATTATTCAGTGTTGAACGATACTTTATATCGCCATGAAACTCATAAAGTTCTTCAATTTTTCCTCACTCATGAAGAGGTCGAACATTTTTAAATGAATTCCATGTTGGGGCATGTTGCGGTCATCTTTCTCGCATGGATACCGCCCACGCACAGGATACTACTGGCAGACCTTGTTTAAAGATTGTATTAAGGCAGTCTAGCAGTGTCATCCTTGCTAAATATTTACCAAGAAAATGTGTGGACCCTCGGCCCCCTACACCTGGTTATCTCCATCGAACCCTTTCCCAAATGGGGCATTGACTTTGTCACATGCAATCCCACTTCCTTTGATGGACACAATTACATTATTGTTATTGTGGACTACTTTATGAAATGGGCAGAAGCCATTCCCACTTTCTGGCTCGATGGAGAAACCACATAATTATTCCTGTTTAATCTTGTGATCTATAATTTCAATGTGCCCCACATGATCGTTACAGACCATGGTTCTCAGTATTAGAACCACATGATGTTTGACTTAACATGATTGCTAGGTTTGAGGAAATAACATTATTCCTCCTACTACCCCTGGGCTAATGACCAAGTGTAAGTTGTCAACGACATCCTGAAAACCATGATCCGTTAGTTGGTAGGAAGTAAAAAAACCACTATCACTATATGTTATATCCTGTATTTTGGGCATACTGAACCTTAGTCAAAACTACTATGGGATTTACTCCATTGCAACAGGCTTAGAGCCTGGAAGCAGTGCTACCTATCGATTTCTAGATTCCTTCACTAAAACTAGTTGTTGAACTCTTGCTTGACACCATCGCCAAAGAAGAAAAATTTCTATCCCTCAATCAGCTAGAAGAGACTCATCAAGATGCCACACTGGCTCTCGAATCTCACAGGCATTGAGTGAAGGCCCAATATGAAAAAAATATCAAGCCTTTCTCTTACCATGAAGGTGATCTTGTTCTACTTTATGATAAAAAACAAAACCTCTTGGGGTCAGGTACACTTCAACCACTATGGATTGGTCCATTTCTCATTACCAAGGTACTCACAAAATGTGCCTATGAAGTTCAAGAATGTAACAGAATCCCACTTGTGGAGCCCTCGAATGGGCTCTATCTAAAAATGTATTATGCCTAGTATTTCATTGGCCATTTGTTTTGTAATTTTATGTATTTATAAGTGTTTCTTCTTTTGTTGTGATTGGATTTTTTATTTATTTTTTAATATTTGTATCACGCATGTCTCTTGTTACAAATATGTCTTTGTTACCCTTACCATATGTAGGATACGCAGATGGTCTTAGTCGTCACACACGACACACTGCATCAGATGATAGGGTCATTTACACACTTGAGTTAGAACTATTTAGTTCTAGGGGAGTTTTTCTTGGCATTGCCATGAACAATATTGTTCAGTATATGTATGTAATTGCACTTCTTACTGAATCATCATCTCAGGACATCTCCAATCTGGTGGTCAGGTTATACTCTCATCTAGTCATTATGCAATTGACAAATCATTATCACATTCACACTCCAATCTTGTTACGTCATTATTTAAGGTACGACTCTTGGAATGTCAATTTGAGTATATTGCATATGAACTCATTCCTCAGAAGTTTAATGTAGTAGTTGACTCATTATCAAATTATGTATTAGATTGGCATATGTCTCATTCATTATAGATACATGCATGAAATTAAAATTTTACACAGTTAATTTTTTTTAAAAAATTAAAAACAAAACATTCACATCATACATCACTAAAATATCTATATATATATATATATATATAATATATATATATATATATTATATATATTATATATATATATATCGAGTATAGTCTTTTTACATAAAAATTTCCCAAAACTTGGGTGTTTGTAACTATAAAATTCCTTTACTAAGCCTCGCTAAGAAACCTACTGACTATACCATACTACTGCTAAGCTTGTTTCTCAAGATAACTTATAACAACTCTAGCCAACCTCTTAAGAGGAACCAGAAGTCGCTCAGGCACACCTACCATGTGTCGTTGCATATGAGCCGGTATCACCCTCATGGGAAGCGACACACCCATACTCAAACCCTTGAGGTTCCTAGCAAAATCACAGAGACTTTGTGTGTCATCTACCTCTTTGGTAGTTCCCACACCTGCTCGAGCCCTAGGTAGTTGATCAACCTACCTAGCATGGCGAGGCATGCCCACAGGACGTACTGGTGCCACATCTAACTCAAGAAAAATTTTCATGTCAATAATTCTTCACCCATAATAAAAAACATTACATTAGTTTCAAAAGTTAAAAAATACATTTTGTACTCTAATCAGATCCTCTTACCTTGTGGCCCCCATAGAGTGCCGGGTGGAAAAAATAGTTTTGGATCTCCTATGTAATACATGCCTGCATAGGAATAATCATGGATCATGAGAATATGGTCATTGGGCCACTCAAAGAAATCATCTTCGAAGAAGTGTCTAATTGGCCCCCCTCCAGTTCGAGGTGGTAGAGAAGCCCATTCCTCGTGTCTTGGTTCCCTAGGACCAGCTAGACCTAGACTCATGTGAGGCCTTAGCAAAACCACTCTCCCAAGAAAAAATGACACGATAATAGTACCATACCCAAACTCTTTTTGGACCCGATTCTTGTAAGCTATCAATTCTTCTTTCACCTAGCGAAGAACTCCCTTGCACTAGTTGAACATTTGGGGCTGTAAACACTTAATGGCTAGTAACAATTGAGATTTTCTCACTACGTGCTACCTCTTGGATGCCACCAAGTGCACGATGATCCAAAGAATGGCCCTCATAGGTGTAGTCATGGTCCGCTCGATGGGGACCTTATTACTAACTAATCCATTACGTAGCCTACAATTAGTTTGGACCAACTCAAGGGTGGTTTGTGGATGTAATAAGCAACCAGTCAAGTTTACTCATGAACCTTTGCACGATAAACCTATAAGAAATTAAATATCATCTGTTTCAGTCACAAGCTCATGATACCCTATCCTGAACACACCTTGTTGTTCATCCCTTCATTGGATAATCCAGTTGAGGATTTCTTCCTGACCCTTCATCATGTCAAGTTTATCATACTTCATCAAACCGCATCTATGCAAGTCAAGTAAGCATGCTCTCTCATTAAGAATTTGTAGTTATTCATTATTGCAAGTTATTTCCCTCCAAAGACGCATGATAGTGATTCAAAACCTGCATCAAAACACCCTTAAATTAATCATTTTGATGTTGAAAACCCTAGGAAATCAACCTTGGGGGGTTTCAATTGCACTCAAGAAACCTAACACTACTCCCCAAGGCCCACAAGGCATGTTGATGCACCCCTATAGAATGGAAAGGGTGTTTAATGCTCCCCGTGTCCTAGGAGGTTGCATTAGGTGCAATAGACTAAGTACAACTTGCTTATAAACTAAAATTTAACCCGAGAAACAACTAAAAAGGTAATAGAATGAAAGATGAGGAATATACCATCTACCTTGAATAGACGAAGCGTTGAATGGTTGCCTGGATTTATTGCAATCACTTGGGTAAGATATACTACTTTTTCACTCTAGAACACTCTCACAGAAAGCAAATGGTGAAAATGAAGGCTTTCAACACTTCTTATAGTCACACTAGAGGTATGAATCACCTTAGATAGTCATTGAAATTGTAGTTTTTCATTCCTATGTCTTTTATCATATGCCATTTGATATGTTATCAATATTACTTATGCTCTTATGAAGATTTTAGCATTGAATCTCATAATCGACCATGTTTGACTAAATATGAGTGCTTTCTCTTATGGGATATTTTCTCTCTCTTTAACTAAAAAATCCCTCATTTATCATCTTCGGGCTCGTAAAACTCTTATGATGATGATATGAGCACTTTCTTTTATGGGATCTTTTCTCGCTCCTCAAGTTACTACCTTTGGGCTCGTAAAATTCGCATGAAGATGATATGAGTTTTTTATTTCTTCAGACCTTTTATTGCTCTTAAATTGAAAAATCCTTGAGTTTTTCCCTTCTTCGGGCTCATTAAATCTATGAAGAAGGCATGAGAAGCTCTTTTATTTTTTTTTTGCATGCTCATTAAATTGAAAAAGATATATCAAGTTTTATTTATTTGACTTGTTAAAATTTGATGAAGATCTATTGAGTTTGTCTTTGCATGACTCATTAAAATTTCACAAAGAATATTGAGTTTACTCCATCCCCTCGTACTCATAACAACATGAGGCAAACATTTATTGATCATAGGTTTATCATTTTATCCAGACTCAATAGACTAACTTACAGAAAAGGAACTATGTCGAGTATACTATTAACCATTTTTCACACCCGGTTATTAACTATGACAAAGGGACCCCCCTAGAGTTTCTCTTTATGATATTTTTAGACTCTCTAAATATGAAAATACCACCGATTTTACCCGTCTAGACTAGTTAAACTTAATTAGATGGGGGAAAAGTTGACAACACAATGGCTCTATGTCTATATTTGGAAAGATTTTTTGGTAGCAAGCTTTCCCTTGAACATGGCACTCCCTCAACAAAACCTACTTGTTTTCATCCTCTTAAATGAACCTTACCATCCTATGAGTTTAGCCTATATACTCCGATGATCCTACATCCCCGTATAATAAACTCTTTGGTGTTCATGAGTCTAAAGCTGCCTGGTAAACCTTTGTGTCATGCATTATAGTTTTCAATGGATTCTTTTATCCTTTTCTTTATGTATCAACCGTTGCTCATATACTTCCATCATTTCCTCCATCGGTTTGACCCATTTCTCAACATTTATCTCCAAAAATAATCATTCTTGTCTTGTTTCGTGTCGACTAATGTAGGACACATTATTTCCTACCTTCCAAAAATTCTCTTCCTATCGACTTCAACACTTTATCTAGGAATTAATTCCATAAACATATTAGCACTCTAGAAGTTGTAATCATTAGTGGCATGTTACCTTCTATTTAACTGGGGGTTTTCATTATTGGCTCCCAGTTGAATGATTCTACGAATGTTCGATGCAAACATCATTATTCACACTTGTTAGATTGTACTGCGCATCTTGGACACCATCATCATTATTGGTGGCCATCCTTGTGTTTGTTAACAATTTTCATTATTAACTGGTAATCAAATGATTTCACACATGTTCAACCTCAACGCCTTTATTCCCATGTGTTGAAATATGCTATTGAGTTAAAGCGATGACCAAGACCTTGGGTAGAGGCTTACATCACTCAACCTTATTTCCTCTCCCAAGCTACATATATTTTTTTTAGAAGACAACTCGTTAGGATGATCATATGGCACAGTTCCACATTGTGCTTATGGGTGTATATGATCGCCACACCTCATTTTTGGAGAAATCACTCTAACAAAGCTATTGAGCATGGGAATGCCTGACTCAAGACATGATTTTAGATTTTTAACATATGTGGTTGTACTAGGTTTCCTATAGTCCTAAAGCTTCAATCCTCTATCCCTTTTTTCCAACAAAATTCTAAAGTATTTATGCAATCATCTTTGTCTTTCGCATCACACCTTAGGGGCATATGTTATATAGGAAAATGAGCTCCTCATTAGCTCAGAGGAGAAATATAATTTGGCTAAAGACATGACCAAGTTCACAGGCCAATTTTCCAAGGTAACACTCCCTAGGAAGCAATAGGAAGAGTCAGAATGCTCCCCATGCATGAGCCATGGACATTAGTCCCTAAGGTAACTCAATGTGTTTCTTAAAGGACAACATTAGCCATGTTTTGTAAGATTTCGGAAGTCAAAAGAGTGGGTTGACTAAGTCATATCCCAATTTTTACTCAAATATCAGCATGAAAAGCAGGAAACATCTACCTTCGACCTGTCTAAGGATATTGTCTTTTCTAATGGAGTCTAATGGAAGAAGAAAGAGAAATAAAGCAAGGAAACATCCTAGCTTTTGCCAAAGGGAACTCATGAGAGAGTTGGCAAGGATAACCCCCTCATCATCTATATATTGGAGGCTTGAGCATTGTGAAAGAGGTCGAAGGATCATCAAATAATTTTTGAAGCTCTGTGTGAGATAGTTTCTTTACCACCAAAAGGTTAAGAAGAGAGAGAGAAAGGAGTTAGAGGATTAAGGGAAGCTTGATTCACCAAATTGTTGTAATCATTATTTCCTACTTAATAACATCAACTTGTTGTTCTTTTGTCTATTCGATGGTGTCAATGTCATGATTGCTTACATGTTGATTTATTACCGTTGTTTTATGAGCAACTTAGATGCATGTCGTTTTCATATATTTATGTATTTACGATTTGATTATTAGAGTTTATATGCTATAGTATTATTATCTATATTTTTTATATGCAGGTGTTGATCTAGGAGCTAACAAAGGGGTATTCTGCTCTGCTACATTGGGTTCTCCAACAAAACTACACCAAGATCTGAGGTAATCTCTTCCCTCCTACATTGAATATCATGCATTAATATGGATCTGTATATGCTTCTTTGTACGAGCTATAGTTAATTTCAACAGTCTGCCTTGGATTCTAGGAAGATCCTTGAGGATATTCGAGCCACAACCACTCATGTATTAATCCCTATAGCAACCACCGAGATAAGCAGTCCTAGCGAAGGTGGACGAGAGTTTATTGTGTCCTTTCCTTAACTGTTTGGGAAGGCTGACTAGAGGAGAACGCAGGCTGCAACTCCTAGAGGATTTCTAGGCTAGTTTGGTGTAAGTTAGGGATGTTTTCTCTCTCTCTTTGAAGGATGTGGGGTGGATATAATATTTAAGGAGGCCACAGGCCTGTTTTGAGAAAATTTAAGGAGGGTTGATACCCTATTCCGGGAGCAGTCAAGCCAAGGCAGACGAAGAAGAGACACTGCAACAATCTTAGGATGTCTCAAAGAGTTTGGGTGGTGTTACACAAAAATATCATCACCTTGATTATTTGCAGTCGGTGTCAGTCTATCACCACCTATACCAGCTTCCTAAGCAAGTTTCAAACCTCAGCTCTTCAGAACAGGCTTTAGAAATGAGAGAAAGACATCAAAAAAGCAATGTAACTCTGGTTCCGCACTTTCTCTCACTTTTGCCTGCGGGCCCACACCTTTTGTTCAGGATATCTGCGTATTTATATGCTCTATATGTAAAGGGGAGGGTGCGCACCCCTGTGAAAGTCAAAAGGTGCATTTTTTATCTTAAAAAACTCACTTTGGGTTAATTCTAGAGGTTTCTAGAAGGATTTGTTACGTGGATTGTTCGCTCCAAGTGGTTCATGCATCCCATAAGAGGAGGAGCTAATACCTTGTTAAGAGGAGCTATCCCTTTGAAGGAGGATTCTATCCCTTTGAAGGAGGACCTAGTAACTGATCTCCATTGCACTATAAATTGAGGCATTGGGTTAGTGGCTTGAGAGGTTAGAAGCTGAACTTTTGAGGGTAAATGCTAGTGAAATCAAGACTTCCTATTTGAGCTTAAGAGGAGAGATCACATACCTTTTTGGCCTCATTGGGGAGTGAGTGAAGCTTGTCAAAGTAGAGGAGATTTCTTGTTGGATCCTGGGAGGAGCTTGTACAGCGTCAAGGCAAGGTTGTAAGGTTCTTCTCCTTTTGAATTAATACAATCAAGCTCATTTTTCTCAACAAGTATCTCATATTATTTGTTTCATGGACTCCTTGACTTTCATGTTAAATATGTTTTATAATATTGGTTATTCAGGTGCTATTTAATCGTTTTCCTTGTTTGTGTTTGTAGGTTTGTGACGAAGAAACTTACTTGGATCAAAGGAGCGAAGGCATCTCCAAACTTGCGGTTGACACGAGGTAGGCCTTAAACACATTTGTTTGCCATTATTTATAAAGCGCATTTAGAGAAAGATAGTGTCTGGTTGGTTTATTTGTCATTAGGTCTTCATTAGATTCTAGGAAGGTCTATCTTGTCCGCAAGATCGACTCATTCTGTGTGACATAGGGTTTGAAGAAAACCCTAGGAAACTTGATTATTAGGGTTTTATGGATTCTATGAGGTTAGGGTTGGAGAGAAACCCTAATTTATGGAAATGATATGAGATATGAACCCTATTATGGTCAATTTAAAGATGCTTAAGCACTTGTGGAGATTTGATGAAGCCCTAGATGGGATAATCCCTAACAGACCTGGTTGAATACTTGAAGGCAACATTGGTATATGGACCATGGACATTGGTGCCTCTTGAAGATTGTTTCAAGAGGGAGAGGATCACCTCTCATTGAAGATAAGTTTTTCTTGACTTATGATGCTTCTTACTCGTTACACTTATAGATATGATGATTATGTTTATTGCTTGTACTTCTTGCATATGTATTTGAGTATATGGATGTTTCTAACCTCCTTGATGAGATATGATGAGTAGATCCTTCTTGAGTATCATTTTGAGATGTAGATCTGGAAAGAGATAAAGAGGTGCTTGATGAAAACATGACAAAGTATTTCAAGCGGTTTATGTCTAATAAGAAGGTGCATAGGTATTTGAATACCAGAAGGTATTCTTGGCATGATGTGTTTCAACTATTGGCTCAGTAAGCTCTAAGGTATGATGAGAATGTATCTTTATTTAATGGATCATACATGCATATGAAAGTGACTTGGATCTATGTTTCCTATGATGAAATGATGCACCTGGTGTTGAAAAGTTTGATCTTGTTGAATTCTATGAGGTTATCTAATGTTGATACGTTGATATACTTGATGTTTGGCTAACATCAATGATCTATTTGTTGGATATCTTGATCCTATAAAGAAGGTTAGCACCTTGACTCTAGTAAATGACACTCTTGATACTTGTCATGATGGATTTCATATATAAAGATAGCTCATTGACTCCTATACATGAATCTATTGATAATGCTTGCGATAAGCATGATGAAATCATATGAGAGATTGACATGACCTAATTTGATCTCATTGGTCACGAAGAGCATGGTAACATTGATGTGAGAGGTATAAGTGTAAGATTGATAAGTAGATCTCTTACTAATTATGGTCATGTCTTGATTGAATATGGTTAAGTTGAATGTCCTAACTTGATGGAGTGACTTGATAGAAAGTGTTATTGTGTTCATAAACTCTGAAATATGTTGCTTCATCTATTTGTTGCTTTGAGTCTAAACCTTTGATGAAATATTGATGTCACGATGTTGATAGCCATGATAGATATATGTTTATGATCTAACGGATCCATTGTTTCTTGAATCTAGTAGAGACATGTCGATGACATGAATAAAGATGAATGACGTAGATCCCGAGGCAGAGGGAGAATCTCTTCTTAAGACTCCTACTCATATTACTATTTTCATTATGTGTTGCTAAAGTATGATTTATGTGCATCTAACAGTAATGATCTACAATAGAGTCTCATATCTGAAACCCATAGATAAATTAGGGTTTCTACTCCAGACATAGTCAAATATATAGGAGATCTCATCCCTAGATGCTCGCATGCTAAGGCCTAGAGAGCGTCTAGGTAGCTAAAGGCACTCCCATTCTAACCTAAAGGGAGCGTCCATGGGTTTGACTACATTTGACCATCATTTGAAGCTTTATAAACTATCTGAACTTTGAACCAAGGTGTTTCTAACATATTATTCCACTGTAATATGATTTCTAAAGTTGTTGGGTTAAAATTGTTGATCACATAAGAATGAAGTATCTTGCATGAAATTAGATGTTCACCTGGAAGATGTCAGTACCACAAATGTGTTGCAGATGACAACTAGATCTGCAAGTTGGAAAAGGTTGAATGTTTATCATAATATGAACATGCAAATTGAACTTGTGTTTGTAGGTGACCGAGACATACATATAGATATGTCACTATGTTTGTACTACTAGAGGTTGGCATGATTTGGATGATTGATATAGATGAATATAGATATGCTTTGACTATAGATCTCTCTACGATAGCTAATTTGGACTTGACCTAGCGTCTAATGCTCTGACTTGATGATTGATGATTTACTTTGATGTCAATGAGTTATATTTAGAAAAATGATTTTGTATTGGCCTCCTTGTTCCTAGAAAAATGGTTGAAGTAATGATAGTTGTCATTTAGCATGAAATTGAAACCTGCATCACTCATTTGCACCTAGCGATATAAATGATTTGACAAATTTTGGAATGATATTTGTTAAACAGACATGGTCAGGGAGAACAAATAGGAAAACAATAGGAAAGATAAATCATTTAGTACCATTTTTATTCACAAAAGATGTACATTTATAGTACAATATGGTGACCATTGGGATTCACATCCCAAGGTCCCTTGGACTGCTTTGTCCATTCTGCTTCCACGCTAACCCTTTAGGATTAGGTGTCCAACATTCCCCCCCTTAATCCGAAGGGTTATGTATGAGTCCAAGAAAAGAGCTGTAATACAAAATGTGCAATAATGCATGGCAGCACTAGGCTGAATGTGCTCTATGAAATGTTGGTAAAAAGGGTGGTGGTTTAAGGATAGCCACCAACACTGGAACGCTTAGTGCAGTTCCCAGAACTCTTCCAAAACTGGCAAGAAGTTGAAGTCTTCTACTAGAGGAAGTGATCCTATTGTTTTAAAGAGGGAAACCTTCAACCATAAAAGGGAGGCCTCACCCCATATAAAGGTAAAACTTCAACCTGTAAAAGGGAAGTCTCAACCTGTGATGGTTTAAGGATGACCAACAACTCTGGAATGCTTATGCAATTCCTGGAACTCTTCCAAAACTGGCAAGAAGCTGTAAGTCTTCTGCTAGAGGAAGTGTTCTCAATTTTGTCTCCGGAACTCTTCCAAAACTGGCAAGAAGTTGTAAGTCTTCTGCTAGAGGAAGTGTCCCACATCGCCAATTGAAGGCATGTTCAGGCATCTTCGTCTCTGGCTACAACTCTGAAACTGGTGTGGCAGGTTGTGGCTCAGGCTCGCTTGATGTGGCTTTGAAGCTTGTAGATGACCATCATTTCCCCCCCTGTCAGATACAAGGTGAGAAGATGGAGAAAACTCAACTGCAAGACTGTTCAATATTCTGGAACAAGTTCTGACATGTGTTTGAAATATCTTCTTGGCTGTTGATGCCCATTGCCAAGAAGCGATCCATCCTAGATGAATCTTTGTTCTTGCAGGCCGTTTGTTGCTGAATCATCTGTTTGAAGAATGGCGGTGGTTTATGACAGTGCTTACATGGATGAAGATCAAACAGTGATCTCTTCATGGCCAAACTCGATCACAGTGTTGCATTTCACGATCTGTTGTTGTTGTTGCTTGTGGAAGAGGAGCAGAGTCTGGAATAGCTGAAGCTGAACTGTCATGAGGAGCAGGTGAACTGTCATTAATGAAACCAGCACTTTGAAACTGAATGGGTTTTGAGTAGTCTGGAATATGAAAGGACAAGTCCTTGTCATATCCAAGACCAGTTCTGTGCTTGTTGTGGATAAGTTGTTCCCAATGTCTGATAATGGGCTTGGGAAGTGCGGACTGAACTTCTGCATCTGCATGTACAACTGCTGCTTTATTTGAATGAACAGGAACATTATTGACTTGCTGTTTATGGGAGTCTGTTTCAATCTTTTGAACAGAAACATGGTTAGAAAGATGACTCCATTGTTGTAGTTCTTCTTGCTATAGCTGTGATTCAAGCTGCAAAAAATCGATCTTTTCTCGTGCATTTTGCAAACAGGTTTGAATATTAGAGAGAGAGTCATTGCTAACTTTTACCATCCCATCAATACTGGAATGTATTAGGGTATTCAGTAACTCTAATACATCATCCATTCGATCCATTTCAAAACAATGCTTCAATGAACTTGTGGTAACTTGGAAGAAGAGCATCAGAGAAGCCTTTTCAAAATATCAAATTTGAAAGTTTTTCCGCAGTACCGTTGCAGATAGAAACAAGAACTTTATCATAAAATGGCAAATGTTGTAAAAGTGTTGACCAATAGTGGAAACTTAATAATTTCTGTCACAAATAACTAATAATTCCGCTGCTGCAATTTTAATGTCTACTCCTTGTTTCATGAAAAGAACAGCATATATATATATATATATATATTATATATATAAATATATTATAATTGGCACACAGTGAGCTTACAACAGAAACAGGTGAATGCTATGGCAGTGTACAAACAGTGGCGCACAGCGTTTCACTGGTTTGTAACTCATACAACTCCGCTCGGCCTTCTTATAATCAATGCAAGGCAACAACCCTCAGCTGACACACAAATCAACCCCTTTAAGGCAAACAATCGAGGTAACATCCGAGTTCGAATCCGAACAAGTGTTGAACAGAATATTCACCTCGGATAAGCAAGCAATATCGTCCAAACCCTAGTTCGAGCAAAGCAATATCCCACAATGGCTGGCCTTTAGGAGTTTCCCGTGAAGATATGGACTGCCTGCAGTTCCCCCACGGTCTCGTTATCTTCGGTCATGATTCACTTTATGTGTAAGATGCTCATACATCCCAATTGCCATGGCACGCTACTGATTCACCATTGCTCGATTCTTTCCCTAGCTCGTCTCCTTCCTATAAAAACAAATTATTGCAACTGACAGTCACAAGGATTCCTGCTATAATTTTCGCATTTTATCACCACTCTTCCCACTCTTCCTCAAACTACAAGCATCAGAAGCATGATTTTCTTGCACCGTGACTACACCTCTATTGTTCCAGAAAAGGCAAAGGTTTATTCTTGGTGCATTGTTCCCATGTATATTTCAAGTGATCATCTGCCCCAGCCAACAGTTGTTTCACGTGGCCAGATTTTCTTCAGGTCACACTTGCTGTATTGACATGCAGTCTCGTTTCTGCTTTTCGGCAAACATATTGGTTCTCCAGACTTTCTCTTCTCAGACTACACCTCCCAAGTCCACACACTACCTAAACCGGGAGCATAGAGGGGATGTTTTCCACATAAACTGGGAGATCTGACGTGCCGCAAAGGCTTGCGTCTTGAGGCTGGCTCATTCCCCTTTTGTCTTGGTTATTTTTTACTATGTCCAGAACCCTAAGATGGTTGCTTTGTAAACACTTATAAAGGCACCTGCCTCGAGAATGAAAAGTAAACAGATCTGTTCTAGTTTTATTATATATAGAAATACAACATGTAAATGCTTTGGACCCTTGATCAGAGCCTTAGAAATACAACACATTCAAGCTTTCAGCATTCGATATTGCATTGCCCGGTCCATGGACACAGCACCTAACATAGAAAAGGGGTGCAACACTCACAAGATGTGTTGCATGTTGAAGTAATGCAGTTTAGCGCTCCCTTTTAATTGGATGGGGACTATGGATGCTGCTGTAGAGCAATTCTTGTCAGTTGCTAATGATGCTAAGCTACATGGAGAAATGTGAAGACAACTTGCTAGGCTTGTGATTAAAATGATGAAAATATTTCCTGCAATGGAAGCAGCACGTCCAGGGCGTAAATCAGGTATTCAGGCATTATGTGCCTTTCATTTAGCACTTGAAAAGGCCAAATCGCTTCTTCGACACTGTGCAGACTACAACAAACCGTACTTGGCAATTACAGGGGATGCACTATTGATAAAATTTGAAAGGGTCAAGGACGACTTGTTTCAAAGTTTACAGCGTCTTGAAGTTCTTGTGCCAGATTCCTTAGCCTGGCAAATTGCTGAAATTTTCAAGGAGCTCGAGAAAACAACATTTGAACTTGAGCCATCAGAAAAAGAAATTGGTGATAGAGTTATTACATTGCTGAGACAAAACAAGGATCCCAGTGGTTTAAATGACATATCAGAACTAGAAACTTTTCATCATGCAGCTATGAGGTTGGGCATAGTATCTTCAAGAGCTGTGTCGGTTGAAAAAAGAGGTCTAAAGAAGTAGCTTGATAAATCCCGCTGTGAGGAAGACAAAAAGAAGGAGTCTATCCCATTCAAAAACACTTAAAACAGCTTTTTTTTTACTCATCGCGAATCCACACTTCTGCTAAAATTCAGAGAAAAAGCAAAATCTTTGAACGCTTCAACATAAGCCGAAACTCTATAGTTACGCTAGGGTTTTGAACGCTTCAACGGAATTACTAGTTTCCAATGCCCAGAAAATAATGAACAATGTTCATCCTTCCAAAAATGTTAGTCTTCAAAAATATGTAACGCAGAGGCATCATACTGTCAGCGAAAAAGTTTAACGCTGATACGGACCCCTGGTGCTCTCCTCCGCCCAATTCTATCCAACGGCACTCCTATCAAATAGGAGGTTACAGCGACGGGTCACACAGGGTCCAGATACCATTCACATCCATGTATTCTACAATCTAAAATTCAGGAGTAACGTTTCTACAAGAACGCACATTTTCTATTTGGGGAACCGTAGGCAGAGAATTGCAGAAAGCTGTTAAAAAATAGGGGTTGGTAGAGCTTCAAGTGCGTAGGAGCGTTAGGTTTCCAAGGACGATAAACGCCCAAGCTGAGCATCTTCAACGCATTTATGCAGTCAGGTTATCAGTACGATGCAGAGGACATAGTATAATGGCTTTTGTCAGAGAACAAATTTTAGTGGAGCGTTAGGACGGGCTCACAATGAGGATTCTCAAGTTCTAGCATTAAAGGGCTGCAATATGAAAAACTAATAATAGGGCAGAACTGACCAGCACAGAAAAGCCATAAAACAAATAGCTCAAAATAATTATTCAGGGCAGGAATACGCCTGCTCTGATACCATGTCAAACACACATGGTGAGGGAGAACAATTAGGAAGATAAAGCATGCATTGCTATTTTATTAACAAATTGATATACATTTATAGTACATTTGTTGACCGTTGGGATTCAGATCCCAAGGTCCCTTGGACTGCTTTGTCCATTAGGCTTCCACACTAACCCTTTAGGATTAGGTGTCCAATAATAATGATACCCATTTCTTCTCTTTTTCTGTTGATCTTTGTTAATATTCTGCCACTCATAGTCCTTGTTGGCTGGGAAGTGGTTTTGCAAGGAGGTTTTGGGCGGCAAAGATTAAATTCAAGGTGGGTTATGGAAGTAAAGGCGCACACCAAGGAACCTGGTTATGAAGGCCCTGGTTTGAGGGCATTATACAGATTGCTTGAGGGACCACTGCAATGTGCTTTTTGGGAGTGAAGATGGGGATGGGCCTCTTCTTGAGAAAACAGACTATATACAATCTATTAAGGCTGCGCCCTCCACCCACGAACATCAGAAAATTAGTCGCAACAATCTCTCAAACCACGCACCTGGCTGAGCGCCTCTACTTCCATAACCCACCGAAAAGAATCGCAACGATCTCAGAGATCCTATTGAACACGACATAGAAATATCAGCTAAACCCAGTGATCATGTTGAACAAGAGCTGTATTTATGTAAAAATTTGTCATATGTCGATGCTTAATCAGTACAAAATTACATATTTCCATTAATGGGCTTATAATAGAATTTACACACATTCATTTCTCTTTATTACAGATTGTAGTTAGTGGGGTGATAACTACCTCTGCCTTCTACCATGCAGCTTCTCCCATCTTCCAGAGGTGGCTTTTGTCTACAGCTATGAGAGATGTGTCATTTAGTTTTGTAAAACCGGCTAATAGCAAAGTAATTTGTTTCTATTTCCCTTATTCATTTAGGTACTTGGTTGATATTTGGTTATTTTATTTTGAGCTGCAGTGACGCAAAGGTTTTCTTTACAGACCTCTATACGGTTGCACAAGGATAATACCCTACTTCCTGGTCAGCTTACTGTACTTCCTTACAGTAAGTTGATTCCAAGAACACGGATTCTCCTTTTGCAGATTGGGAAAATGCATTGGCCAGCAAATTGAATTTTCCAACTTGTTCCTTTTACTTTTGTTATTTATTTAGGTCTTTATGCCACCGTACCCAGCCATGACTTCTGCTGATCTTTGTTTTTTCTTCTCTGGATTGTTAGGTTTGACCGCTAATAACTCTAGGCACAGAATTTTGGGAATGTTGTCCCATTACCTTATGGCTACCAGGTTCCGTCCTTGATGCTTTGATTGCCTTTCTCCAAGTCCGAATTGGAGTTCTGACCCATGTACGATTAGGGTTTCTTAATAGACCCAAGACAAGAGTCTTTATAGTTAATTTATTTTGTATTAAAATGAGAATTGGCCGTGCACGGTCTGAAACCCTTGGTGCGAGATTTGTTCACTATCATAGTGTAGCACTTGATTCTTATTTGGAAATTTATCATGAAGAAATGTTTCTTTGTTTAACTCACGGATTTGTAATTTTTTGGTAAGTCCGGCTTCTACCCATAGGTTTTGGTAAATTGGTGTTCAACTACACGTATTTTCTTTGGTTAATAAAATTATAATTGATTCCTTATTCCCTACTTTGGTTTAGGGTAATCATTTTTCACTTTAATGAACTTCTCGGCAGTTGGTTGACCCTCGAGGTTTTTCCATTGCTAAAATAAATATATTATATATATATATTTTACATTTATTATTTTATTTAAAAATCACCTTACACATACATAAGTTACAGTTCCTTGTGCCTTTATGGTTGTAGCGAGTTTGTATGTTATCATTGTAGGAGTTTGTATGTTGGAAGATCTTCTCAGATAATTCCTCATATGCAATGCTAAACTATGTTTGTTATGCCTTCTTAGTTTGTTCACAGTAACTTGTTTTACCTATAAGAATGCTGATAGGTAGCTTGTATTGTAACAACATCTCTACTGGACTCTCTTGTTTTCAGTTGCATGTTGTTGAATTGTGCGGGCTGCAACAATTACTTTACATATTTCAGTTTCCTAGTTCAGTTATTTTAACCTTTAAAGAATATTTTTATTACCATCATCAATGGGTAAGTGAGATCCGATCTTTCTCTTGGACTTGCTTTTACATATTTCAGTTTTCTAGTTCAGTTATTTTAACCTTTAAAGAATATTTTTATTACCATCATCAATGGGTAAGTGAGATCCGATCTTTCTCTTGGACTTGCTAATACTTATGTACAAAAATTTACATATAGAAATAGGTACAAATATATATAGTAACATGATATCTATATATATATAAATATATAAACAACCATTCATGCTATCTATAAAGCCATAATTTTTAGCATTTTCCTACAAGCATAGCAATCTATCTAAGTAGATATGAAGTTTACAAAAACATTTACCATTCCTTTATAACAAATTATTACCACCATTCCTTCGTAGCAAATTATTTTTGCATATCAAACCATTACAGCACATATCTTCACATAAAAATCTTAGCATATGAAGGAATTAGAGTAAATATCTTCCCATAAATATCTTTGCATATGAAGGCATTATAGTAAATGTTTTTTGTTATGGAAAATATCTTCTCCTCTTGAACAAAACTATAACAAAATTATCATACCCCTACCAGTACTCCCTGTGAGCAAGGATTCAAAGGGTGTTCCATTATTCAATCAACTCAACAACCCCCTTCTCTAGCACTATCCAACTAGTTCACATAACCTTCTCCTAGTGAGCAAAGGCTTTAGAGGATGTTCCATTAACCAATAAGCTCAAGAACCCCCCTCTCTTGCAGTGTCCAACCAATAGTTCACTCAACCTTTATTTCACATAACTTTCTCCCTCTAAGTAAGGCCTCATAGGGTGTTCCATTAACTAATCAACTCAAGAACCCCCTTCTCTCTTAGTGTCCAACTAGTTCTCGTAGTGTCCAACTAGTTAATGTAAGCTTTACTCCTGGAGAGCCAAGCCGGAGAAGGTGTTCCACTGGCCAACCAACTACTCCCTTAGAGAGGGTGTTCGACTTGTCAAAAATAAGAAGAACCCCCTTCTCTCATAGTGTGGTGCCCTTCCTCAACAATTTCATGTCTACGGAATCAAGTTCCAAGTCCGTTAATATTTATTAGTAGATGTCCTGAAAGAGGCCCCAACCAAGTACTCCCTCAGAGAGGGTGTTCGACTTGTCAAAAATAAGAAGAACCCCCTTCTCTCATATTGTGGTGCCCTTCCTCAACAATTTTATTTCTACAGAATCAAGTTCCAAGTTCGTTAATATTTATTAGTAGATGTCCTGAAAGAGGCCCCACGGGGTGCTCCACGCTACCCCCTTAGACATGGTGCCCCAGAGGGTGCTCCACGCTACCCCCTTAGACATGGTGTTCTACTAGCCATCAAGCTACCCCCTTACACATGGTTTTCCATTCACCAACTAGCTCATGAACCCGCTCTAGGACCCCCTTCTCTGGTAGGATCGTGTCATTCTTCAACAACTTCATGTCTAGGGAATCAAGTTCCAAGTCTCTAGGTTGCCTCAAGATTTTTCCCTCTCACCCTCTTGGCTCCCTTTTGAGATAATTTATCTCTAGAATATCTAAGTTAACATCTTTTCCCTTTAATAATTCTCTCGTAAATCATAACCAATTTTGATTAATAAACTTAAAATAAACATTGAGATTTATTATCTAATCATTTCTTGAGTGAAAAGAAAATTAAATACTCACTTTTCTGGTATTACACTTTGTAAATCTTGGTAATGTCCCTCAATTTTCACTAAGAGGCATGAGACTTTGTAAATCTTAGTAAATGTCTCCATATTTGAACTGAAATATAATCATACATACACTTCAACTATAATTTAAATATTTAAAAGTGTTTTTCATCTCAAAAATATGTTTTTGCTTTCAAATTATTTTATCTTTTTGAAAATTTAAATCATTTTTATATATGTCACATCAAAGTGTTTTAAAATTTAAATTTGTGATTTTTGATTGGTGGGTCAGTAATTTTATGTGGCTTAAAATAAATTTTCATAATTAAAAATTGCTTAGTAAAAAAAAACTAATTCTCAACTATCATCATAAATTAATTATCAAAAAAAATTAAATATATGGATTTTTTTAAATTTAAATTTACTTATTGTTAACAATAAATATTTATTAATCTATAATCATTTAAATATCTTTTTTAATGACAAAGTTTTCACATTTTTCCCTTAATATATTCTATTAATCATAATTTCCTTTTATAGTTTAATTATTTAATTGTTGCCCATCATTTTTACATAAAACTATGTTATTATATACCAATATATTATTAGTAATTTGATTCTCTGTCCAACAAGGTTTTGATGCTTAAATAATGCACTTAATATAATTAAGTTATATGATCATATTCATGCCCCATATTACACTTGTTTAAATTAATTTTAGAAATGATAATAATAAACATATAAGGTTAAAGGTGGAAAACAAAAATGGTAGCAATAAATAGTTTATATTAATAAAATTTATTGCCAAAATATTTGTCCATTATACATGTGTCTCATAACTCAATTTTTTTTAGTTTCTATAAATTTCATAATTGGTTCATCTAATTCTTTTAGTGGGTGGGCCTTATCCTAATGTTGATTCAATATACATGCTTTATGGTTTTGTACATACATGTATTTTGCCGACTGGTGGTATATTGTGAAGGAGTATCAATTACATTAGAAAAACTAGTTAAATCAATATGGTTAGTTATTGTTCATAGAATTAGTTCAATAATAAAAATATCATTACAATGCTCTTTACCAGGTCAATTGGTCAGGCCATTGGTTTGACTACCATGTGTTCCTTTTCTTCCTGAGCATCCTCAATCACATGCTCATCCATTGAAACAAGCTCAGTTATAATTACACCATATGTAAGTAAATATTAATAATCATAATCATACTATTGATTTTATAGTGATAATTCCATCATAGTTGAGATGCACACCACCACGGTCCACCGTCTAGTTGCAATCCACCATTGTGTGGATATGTTTTATTTCTAGCCTCATTATTGTTGTAGTCCACCTACTTAACATTAATTAATGAGAGAAATATAATTGTGAATATTGTTAACAAGTGACCAATAATTAATGTCTATTGATTTTATTTACCACATCTTTCAGAGGGGAAGAATGTATTTTCCCCATGCTTTCTTGATATTCAACAATGGCTTCAAAGTATAACTTGCAACTAAGTCTAAGGCTTTCTTTATTGGTTGTAGTTTTGAAGTGATTCATTTGCATTACATAAGATCACAAATTTCTTACTCGATGTAATTAAATAAAAGTTGGATGATTATATGAATGTTATTGCTTAGTTATTTGATACTTGCAATTTATGCTTTTAGTTTCATACAACCATGGTGCTCAAGTTTATGCTTCTATTGTTTTTATAGTATTTCCTTGGTTTCCTTTGACATGTATGAGAGCCTATCAAACATTTTAACTAGGTTGTTGGGGGAATTTGTTGATGATAAATTTTGAACATAAGTATGTCAGTCCAGGAGCTTAAGCTTAATCTCAGTGGTGAGGTATGGAAACTAATGGATATTCTATCTAATTACTTCAATGAGGACTCTATCATGTATCAGAGGTTTGATCTCTAGACAATAAACTCAAGGACACTTACTTCTATAAGAATAACAAAGTCCCCACAGGATGTCTCTAGATCTTGCTTTTGCACTTAGCAACAATATGATGAAAAAGGAAGTACAGAGTTTTCACGTGTCACAATTCATTTAATAACCAATTATCTTCACACATCGACCATACATGTAAAGTTACACTGCACTTGGTCTATTTCAATAGACAACTTTATTAAGATATTAGATAAACAACAAAATCTAACTAAGGTAATAATTGGGAATTCGATGTAGGGTCCTTTCCTTCTTGACTGTAGTCCTTATCACTTAGGAAAATGAATGAGTTTCCATATTCAAGAAATTTTTTAATGCTTCAATATGTCCTTTAGTAGTTGTTCTTACCCATGTAAAGCTCAAAAGAAATATGGAACAAAATACAATCAATAAAGTATTCAAAGAACAAGAGCAATGACACCATGCACACTACTACAAATACTAGACCAATCAAGAATAATTTAGAGCACATATGCATGGCTATCTAAGAGAAAACAAGCTTTAATTCATAAATCAAAAACTACTATATTGAGTGCATATTATTAGATATTAACCAATTTCACAAGAATAAAGCATCTCAATGTATCTAATGCTATCATTACCATAATGGGTTTGTATATGAGACAAAAATATCTATGAATTATAGGTCAAGTATTACCAACATAGGGTTAATTCGCACACGATCTATACACTAGAGAACTCACATCAATAAACAAACTCATATAACAAATATGGAAACCATAGATCTATTATAAAGTCATATCAAAGGTTATTATCACTTACAAAACCTATATATCATGCCACATAGGATAAAATTAGAGAGATGCAAAGAGTCAACACATTGGGTTGGTGGGCCCTAGTTAACCAACAACATTTCCCTAAGAAATAAGATTCAAAGCGCACTATATCTAATACACAACATATGAAATCAACCAAAAAGAGTCTTCTTATTACAATCCATAAATTACATTGATACGAATATGTGTAGGGGTGCACCTAGTGATTCAATGGGATCGTGTTTACAACATTACAATAATGTTTGATCACATTGTTAACCTCAACGAGAAGCTATGCTTTGTTTTTAAACAATATGAAATACATAGAAATAGTATTGAGATTCTAGGCCTAAACTAAGAAAAATGTAGATGGTCTAATAACTGCTATATAGATTTAGAGTTACAGAATAATAAGATGCCAAAATTAAAATGGGTGTGGCCGCGTTTTCATCTAATAACTCTCATACACAAACCCTAGATCATGCCATATCTTGCTTATGGTTGATCACTGAAATGGAATTCCAACTATGCACTTGGTGTTGATTATGATTTTGGTCTAAAAGGTGGAAAAACATCTAAGGGGTGTCATTGAATGGACCCATGTGGTTATTTTGAATTTGAGGGCACACATACCCCACAACTATGGAGTGTAGTTGTAGGAACCTACATATGTTGCCAAACCTGCTTCATGACCTTCATTAGTGGCCCTAGTTAGGATTAGTTTCTTAAATGTATTCAAAACCATAGAAATTCAACAATACATGATACTTTTCAATGGAATACCCTTTTGATCATACTTTTCATTAATTATGCACTAGGGATGACTATATATAGGAAAAAAATGTGTGTTTGAAGGGGTCCAAATTGATCAACTAATAGTGAGGATTCCATCAATTTTGAGCCTTGAAATATCCCTAGGTCTAAGTTTTAGTGTCCTCACATAATCAAAATTATAGTTAACATAACTCAATTGGTACCTAGTGCTCCTTCCAACAAAATGGAGAAAACATGTAGTGACCCTCTAGCCTCACTAATTACTAATATTATTGTTGACACTTTCCCCAGTTTTCCTTTATACAACCTTAAGGTTCTTTTACAAAACCTTATTTTTTATAGGCCATAAAATTTCTCTCTATACCATTTCCTAACCAAATTGAGATGCTTCTTACTTTCGTTAGACAACTTGGAAAAGTCCTCCCTTAGCTCTGGATTCTTTGTCTTCAAGATAGCATTTTCCTTCTTAACATGTCTATTAAGAATCTTAAACTCCACATTTTATGTTTTAAACTTTTTAATCTTTTATTCTTATTTTTCAACTCTTGAGTTGCCGGTGCATTTGACATAGTGGAGGACATAGTAAGGTGCATATTTATAGCATCTTGAATTGATGGAGCCACATCATCATGATAAGACTTTGTTCCCAGAATTTTAGGTAGAGAAGCCATTAATCCCTTCATATTAATATGGTTGTGAATAATACATGGAGAAAAAGAGGATAATTTATAGAAGTTTGTTGGTGCATGAGGATAGTAAGGACAGGGTGTGCATAAGGCTCATATGAAGGTAAAGGAGTTAATTTGTTAGGAGAATGGGGAGAGGATTCTATACAAGGTTCACAGGGAGATAAATGATCTTAATTGGTAAGGGAATCAAGAAGCGATATGTAAGGGACATGGGATGGTAAGGGAGTAGCCTCTCTCTATGAACACACCTTCTTCATCTTACTTTTGGTTACTCTCCTTAAGGCAATAGAAGGTTGTTGGTTTAACGTTTCCACCTTATTTGGATCCTTTGTATAGGGATCAAATTATTCATCCATTGGAGTATCATCACCTACATTTCTATTACCATATTTAGGTTTCTCCTTTTCCTTATCATGGAATTGTTTAGACCCATTTTCAATCAACGCTTTTAGTGCCACTTGTGATATTGGAAGTGGGGTATGAAATTGATTTGTAGAAACAAGAACATCCCAATTATCCTTCCTCATCCTTAGTTCATCCATAATTAAAAATTTTATGAGGTTGTGATGATATAGGTTGCACTTCACATTTCTAGTGTTTTGTTGGAAACTCTTTTCCATGTGGCCCTATATTTTCAAAAGAAAATAAGGGAAATTAATTCATTCACCAGCTTCAAAGTGCAGAAGTAATTGAATATTATACAATAAGGTAATAACATATCTACCTTCACAAGTCACCACCTTCTATAAAACAAAGAGTAGATTCATCCATTTCTCTAGGATGTAGCAGTGTGAAATCCCTTGCTTCCAATTTCTATGTAACTCTTAATAAGTGAAGACTCAACTACAGGTACCCCTCTCGACTTTCTTATTTTTAAATTGGCGCTCACCTTAATGAGAGAGCCCCGTCGATTGAGCCACCAAATATTCTATCACCTCCATGACTAAACCACTAATTTGAAATATGTTACCATCAAATCCTTAGGTAAATTCCATTGCCACATCATCATCATTCCCCCGAAATTTCTTTAGGAGGGGGAGCCATCCCACAACTTGAAGAATTGGTTTACTAGCATTATACTGAGGAAAATTTTCCAAGGCCACCAATGACCAAGTTTTTTGTTTCATTGGCCCAAGTTTCCATGTCATGTAGATTAAATGTTGAAGGCTTAGTCTCTCTTAGCTCTACTATCAATAAGAGTAAATGTAGTTTTTCAAACAAGTGACACAATGATATTTGAAATAAGGGACAATAAATATTTCAAATGGTGAAAAATGATACCTCAAACTAGAGGTAACTTGGAAAAGCTGTCAGAATATGGAAAGTTATAGTCAAT
Organism: Pinus taeda; assembly: GCA_000404065.3. Classification (NCBI taxonomy): domain Eukaryota; kingdom Viridiplantae; phylum Streptophyta; class Pinopsida; order Pinales; family Pinaceae; genus Pinus; species Pinus taeda. The sequence continues at coordinate 37,621 of APFE031306077.1, forward strand.
ATGTTGTGTATGCGAGCCAATAATGACCGACGATAATAGACAAACGATGATAGGGATTAATGTGCATATATCAAATGGCATGTTAGTGATTACATCATGGTAACAAACAAATGTTTATAAATATTTTTTGAAGGTTGTACCATTAGATTTCTTAAGTTTCAAACACATTAAGAACTTTATAAAATGATTGGGTCATATAAGTTACCTTGTACCACAACATCTATGCTATTGAACATAGTAAACAAACCTAATTTGTATGATCGTTGAAGTGTTGACTTTTCATTATGGTAGAATCTGTGAACTTGAGAGGATTAACACTCAGAAGAACCTTTGACTCTAACTGCTAGAAAAATAGAAGGCTTGATATAATTTCAAGAATAAAATGAGATAAAGAAAATAACCCAAACATTTCAAATTGATTTACTGAAAACATAATACAATTAGTCATTTGACCTGCAAATTGATCATGTAACCACAATTGCTAGGCTATGTGCAAATATTGAAAAATCATAAGACTTGTTAAGACTAACACTATTGTCTCTGTGTATTTTGTATGTCCATGTATCTTGTGTCTTAAAAATTCCAACAACTATCTCGTTCAAAAGGAAGATAAGGACCAAATAATGAAAATAATTTCAAATTGTAGAGAGAATAAAATATATATATATGGTCCTTGTGTCCTAGTTTTCTTCCTTTTATTACAATATATTATTTGTGGTTGATGATGATGCTAAGGTTACCACTATACTATTAATAATGGCTTTGAGGTTGATAACAATGGTGATAATGTTGAGAATCATCATGATGCTCGTGTTGATGATGTTAGCGATGATGATGAGAGTGATAATGGTGATGGTATTTATGTCAATGGTGATGATGCTAAGAGTGATAATGATGTTGATGCTAATTAAAAATATTAGTTGTAGTGGAGATTCTTGTGCTAGTTGTGACGAAAAAATTGCTAAATTTTTTTATTTCAAGCTCTGTATAGGGGAGGTTTTTCATGGACCTACCTCACTAACATAGTTTCTACCATCAAAGTCAGGAACAAAAAGACTACCCCTTTTTCAAATAGAGAACTTGTTACCTAACAATTAACACCTAATTTTTATTAGCTTAAACATAATTCTTTTGGAAAGATTTTATTGCAAGATACTTGGTTTTCAAGGGGACTTCCTATTCAATGGTGCCAGTATGCTAGTTTTCACAATTAAAATTGAATTTTCTTATTTTATTCTTATTCTTATTCTTATTCTTCTTCTTCTTCTTCTTCTTCTTATTATTATTATTAATTATTCATTATTATGATGATTATTTGGGAATATATTCTCATTAGTTGCTTGGTTTTGAAGGAGACACCCTATTGAATTATGCCAACAAGATGGTTTTCATAATTGAACCTTTCTTATAATTATATTATACTAAAGAAGAAGAAAAAATTAAAATGAAGTTACAATAGATTGGGGTTCCACCTTGACTAGCACTTTCAATCTATATTGCTGTAGAAGTTTTTGAACAAATTTTTCTCAATCAACACGTGTTGCACAGTATTTCGTCACGCCTTCCGCACTTTCGTGTGACATATCCCGAAGTGCTTGAAACATGAGAATTATATAGTATACTCATCCATGTACATAGTTCAAATCCTTCCTTTAACTTTTCTTGGAAAATGTCTCAAGCTTTCCCTATATAAATAACTCATAAACCCTAAAATGAGGGTCATCAATCTTATGAAGCTCAGAACTGTGATGATCAACTGTTCCACAACATTTGACCCACAATGGAATTGATATATTCCCTTCAATAACCATGATGGACTCAAAAAGGAAATTTTCCCAAAGAGGATGAGAAGCTTCGAGAGGGGCGAGCTAGAGGTGGTTTCGCATAGATGAGGTCGAATCCTCCTAAGTTGACCTCTTTGCCTTATCCTTATGAGCTACCTCCTTGATATGTGGGCCTAATACTATCTTTTTAGGAGTCCTAACTCCCTCTCCCAACCTATAAACTCCTCCTCTCCCATTTCCAAATGGTTAGTTGATTGGTCTGTTGCTCTATGTCCATTTTCACCCCTATGCTAAGCTTGTGCTTAGACATTATTCATCAGACATGGAGAAGGAATGTTTGGAGAGTTTCTTGGCTTGGACATGGATTACCACTCAGGGAGAGCCTTTCAACATCAAGGCTATGGTTGTGAGCTTGTATTTATTCTTTAAATAAGATACAATTGTTGGTTCATCTTCCCAAAATATATATGTTCATGTATGTATTAGCTTGGCATTCCTTGATCAACTAAGTAGGTTATTATTGGATTTGCTATTTATTTTTGCATGCTTTGTTGTCCCTTGATCACTTATGTAGGTACATAAGCATTAAAAGAAGCATGAACAAGTATGTGATACAAGTGGTTTGAGGATCTCAAAAAAGGACATCGAAATAGAAACAGAGTGAGGTAGGTCATCTCTGTCATTCTACTTTTCAATTATAATATAGGAAGATGTATAGTTGATTATCACTTCAGTTGCTAGACCCACTAATTAGGATAGAGGGATCATATTTGTCTACAGAGAGGATTAACGTTGTCAACAAAATGGTGACTCCGCTGGGGAGCCTATGATCCTTTCCTTCTAATCTTTCACCCTGATATTTTGACTAGTTTTACCAACCATCAATTTTTCGGCTTGTTTGCAATTGTGTGGGTTTATATCCATCACTGATTACTACCTTAGAGTGCTAAGTGTAGATTTTTTCTTGGAATATTTTTAGTTTTTTCCCATATTCCTTGCTCATCATGGGTTTACCCTTTAGAGACATGATGGCATCGTGGTTTTTACCTTTACAGCCACAATGAAAAAAAAATCCTTCATTTTTTGGTCATGCTGAAATTATCACTACTTTTTCTATACAATGTAGTGATGCCATCATGGCTTTACCTATGCAAAGTAGCGATAATCATGGATTTGAGTATATAAACTAGCGATGATCCTTGAATGTGAGAATTTTTGAGGTTTCTTCCTAAAAATCTAGTGTGTCTTGGCCCCTAAGGTATTTTCCTAACCTGTATGTTTAGACTTGTCAATGTTTTGATTGATTGCCTTGATTAATATGAAAAATTTGACTCATTGGCTTCAAAGTGAAATCTGACTGAGTTATAGGGTTTCTAGTCAATTAGTCATCGCTTGCTTCTTGTTGGTGTCATTGAGTTGCTTGTTTTGCTGATTGACTGAGTGTTGTTTTCTGTGGCAATCATTGAAAACATATTTTTTCATTTGTTTTAGCTTGTATTTCAAAATTTACTTTTTGTGAAAATGCATTAGATTAGTTGCATTGAAAATTTATTTTTTGAGATTCATAATTGAAATAGATCACATTTTTTCGATGACTGAAAGCTAAAAACTATATTAGGTGCATCAAATGATTCAAAACAAAACGAAAAGCATAACTCATATAAGTGCATCTTTGTAAAGTAAAATTGTTTTTCTTTCAAAAAGTTGCAATTAGGATAGTGAAAAGTGGAAAACCATTTTTTACTTTTGGCATTACATTTGGAAGATGAAAGTGAAAGTTAGTGGAAAGAATTTTTCATGATGCATTTTGTTTGATGTATTAATGATTTAAATTGCTTCCCTTGATTAGTCTAGCTTTCATTGAAATGAAAAGTTTTCTTTTTCTTATATAGCTGCATCTTAGGTTTTCAAGTAACATCATTAAGTCCTTGAAACTGAAACATAATTTCAAGATCAACTTTAAAATCTATCAATTAATCTAAGGAGAATTTGAAACATTAATGTTCATACTTAGTGGTCTAGGATACAAATGTGTTCCGATGTCTTTAAAACATAGCAGCTGTCATTCACTCTTGCATTAGATAATGCTAGCACAAACTTGTGCTCCCCATACCATCACATCTATACAGAGATACCCTCATAGGTCACAAACCTTTATCCATAGGAAGTCGAGTTTGCTGTCTTGTAAACATCAAACATCGAACACAACATTTGGGTAGATTGCTTGCACCTATGTCAAGTTCTTGGTAAAATTGTTTGCTGAGGTGTATATTGCAGTTCACAGTTACTTGGTACTCCTTTTGCCTAGATTTATCTCACTAGTCATTTTGATCTTTTATGACTCTTTAAATTTGAAAAGATCATCGATAACTTGTCCTTCAAACTAATTAAACCAATGAAAGCAACTACAATCACCTTTTCATCCTTTTCTCAACTCTTAAAACATGAAAATGCAAAGTTTTTGTTTCAAATTCTAAAATCAATTAATTGATTGTGGAACAACATCATTCCTATGGAAATAACCCTTAGTATATGTGAGGTGGATACCAACGATAACATTTCCTAAGTCTACGAGTGAAGGAAACCCCTCTGATGGGAATCCTTGTCCTTTTCCTTCTTTCAAAAATACTCGTGCTCCCTATATGGCAACGTTGTCCCTTCCTAGATTGACCATTAGTCTACTGGTTTGGTTGTTTTTTACCTCGGTGGTTCTGAGTGGTGAAAATTATTTTCAACCGAAATCCCCTCCACCTAAACAACATCAACCTCATGTTGATCCTAAAGTTGACCCCTTTCCTTCTTTTCCTATTTCTTCACCTCGTTCTTCCTCTTCGCATGGTGAAAGTCCGGATTCTAGTAATCAGGAAGCTACTAAGAAGAAGAAGAAGAGGTTGAAGAAGAAGAAGCAAAATAAGCAAGGGGGAACCAAGCAACCATTTCTACAGATGCAACTAATGAAGAAAAGTCTTCCAACGAGCCCCAAAAAGTAAAATTCCCTTGCATGTTATGTAAGGCTGACAACCTTCTTCGAAATTGTCCTAGTATTCCCAAGGTCTTAGAAGTATGGTCTGCAGGTTCACATCAACCTTTGTCATCAACCTCTAGCAATGATGGTGGTGATAAACCTTCAAGTAAAAAATTTCATGGGAAGAAAGAGAAAGTCAAATTTCCTAGTAAGTTTTGTGAAGGTAATCATCCCATTCAACTTTGTCCTTTAATGGATGAAGCTTCCAAAGAGTTGGAAAACCTTACAACTTCTCAACCTCATCTTCTGGTTTTTTATTGAAAGCTTTCCCCTGATCCTTCACTAGTTGATCTAGTGATTAATAATAATTCATATTTGGTCAATCCCACTCTCTCCAAAAGTGAGTCTCGTGAGTCCATTCTCGACCAGCCATTGATTGAGAAACTGGTAGACTTAACCCCACCTTCAACTCACTGTACCTTTCTGGTAGAGATTGAACCTCATAGGGCTCAGGTTCTTCTCGTTTCTTAAGTTTCAAATGAATTGGAGGGAAATTCTCCTATTCTCGAGGTGAATGAGAGCATTTCTCATGTTCCCATCGAGAAAGAGGTAGCTCTCACATTCCTACGACTCCCCATCTGAGTAGTTTAGTCAGTTCTTTTCATTAGATACTAACATATGTGCCTTTCGAAATTATAATATAGGCTTATCATATGGCTGTACCTTGCACAGTCATAGAAAAGGGCACATATGTTAGTATCCTGTCCTCAACTGCTTGAAAATATTTAGGTTCTCATCAGCTTGCCCATGTTACCTAGAATTTGTTAGCTTTTAACAGAGGAACCATTCAACCATTAGGGATTTACTGATGGTGTTGGACCCAACAACATGTAAGGGATATCACCAGTAAGAAGTCCTAACTAGACCTCAAACCATTTGGTGTAGGAGTCCTAGGAGTGGGTCGTACAGTATTGCCTTGACCTCGATTTTTCACAGAGGCAAGTAAGATGTCTCTGTTGGTAGCAAGGGTGTGACAGTTGTAGTGAGCCAAGGAAGGTGCATGAGAGGTTCTGTTGATGCCTCGAAAATCGCTGCAACAACATGGGGGAAACCACCCGGTCCAGACCTTAGTACAGCTCCTTTTCCGTTTGGGATAGTGGCTCCGACCAGGGATAATGGGACCAGTTTCCCAGAAATAGATAAAATGGGATGAGTGAATGTTTTATAAGTAACACTAGTGATAGGTGAAGGACTGATACTATTGACAAAATATAAATAAATTAAACTATCCCGGGAATCTATTGAGCTCTAAAGCGTAGCTTTTGATGCTCTATATCTCAAAGATAAACATATAGATGACTGTATCCTTAAGACATAGATATTGAATTATTTAGGATTGTTGTGCTTAAATAGTTAAGCGTAGTGATTTAAAGTGATATTACTACACTTTACACATTTATATCATCAACATATACATGATTAAAAGTAAGGCATATCATATAAACACCCAATAGTGGAATGAACAAGATTTGTTGTTATAGCGCATGCATACAATCAATGATAGCAAGATAATTACATAACAATTCACATACACAGAATGACTTCAGTCAAAGATAGAAGTACCATTTGAGTTGTAGGCCAATCCCAGATATCAATCGCTATGTGTGGCTTTTCCTTTAATGCATAAACCTTCCTCAATCAATGACAATAGTGCACAATTGTATCAAGAAATTTCTCCATTAAAGTAAAAGCGACTGGTCGAGTTTCATAAAAGAATAAAGGCTAAAGCACAATAGTGCAAACTTCAGTCTGTTAAGTCTATTACAAAATTTTACGACCCTTTCTAAAAACATGAAAGGGTCTATAAATACTATGCTAATCTAAATATCTATAAAACAGAAATGATAACTAAGCTGATATCAATAACTTCTTGTTGCTATTTCTGCTAGTGATCTGAGGAGCTGGAGGATGATTCATTCTGTTGGCTGCTTTCCTTTGAACCTGAGTTGATTGATGGCAGGCATTGGCTCAGTTTCAGGAGGTATGTTGAGCCGCGAACTGAGCTGGGCAGCGTAGGTGGTGTCTTGGATGTCGGGGATCATACATTGAACGGCATCGGTTAAGCATTTGAGGGCGGCTCTTTGTTCATGAGGCTTGATTAGGAAATGCCAATATGTTTCTATGCTTAAACTGTTAACCCCGGCGATTAACCTTCCTCTGCTTTCTAACTCTGGATAACATGTTTGCTCCAATGTATTCGCTATAGTAACCTTTCCGGGTGTACACTGGGAAACGATGTTTACTATGTAGAGTGTATCGTTAACTAGATCAATCAAATTGTTAGAAGTCAATCTACACCTTGAAGCCGCCCTTTCTGCCTTTAACACCTGTGTGTGCCACTCTGTGAATAGTATGTCCTTATGAACCTCAAGTATTCTCGGCAAATTGGAGGCTTTTCCCGACTTCGAATCTTGCCATTCGAGGTATGCTGTAAGAGCTTCATCGGCTTGATTCAGGTCATCCCTTGCCTTTTCTACCTGCTCATTTATAGTTGTAGTTAATTCGCAGAGTGGTTCCACTTGAGAGAGGTATTGAGCCAAGAGTTTAACTTGCGCTATAAGCGCATTGTTGATTAACATCGCCTCTTTTCTGAATTCCATTATCTGCAAATCTCCTTTCATATTCTCTAGTTGCGCTGTAATTTGAGCGATATGCTCATCCTTGGTCTTTAATGATTGCTCATTCGCTGCTTTTAATTGCTCCAAAGCCTCCGTCAATTCGTTTTGTTTCTGGATCACTGCCTGATTAATCTTCTGTTTTTCTTCCTCCCATTGCTAAGCCAATTGGCTATTTATTTGTTGTTGCTCCACTAACTGTTCGCATGTACGCACTGTCCTCTGTTGTTGTTCTACTAATTGTTCCTCGGCTTGTATTACCCTCTGTTTTATATCCGCTAATTCTGTTTGCAATGTGGAGATTTCCTGGTCTTTAGTCTTTAATAGAAGACTTACCTCTGATGCCTTGTCGATAGTTGCAGCTGAATAAGCTCCAGCGTACTGTGACAATTTAGTTAGATCATCGGAGGGATCTAGTTTCTCCTTCCACACTACATTGACCATGACCGTTTGTTCTGGAAAGATGGAAGGTTGAACAAGCCTTCGTCTCTTTCTCGATCGCTTTACCACGGCTCTGTGCCTTGGGCTGTAGAAGACATCCAATGGAGGAATATATTCTACTTGTAGAGTTATTTGGTCTCTAGGACCTTTCGAAATTATTTCCACATCCTTAGTTTTAGGTGGGTCGCTGGTTCCGCTCAAAGCCTGAGATGAGGTATCATCCTGTACACTATTGCTTTTAGGAGTATCAGTATTCTGTGAGTCTTTTCCTCCACTGATAATGGTGCTGAACTGCTGCCATTCCTTTTGCAGTTCAGGGTCTGTGACGGCACCCTCGTTAGTATCGATGTTCGTTTGTTTAGACTGAGACTCCTTTAGAAATTGTTCTTGTTTTTTCTTCTCTTGCTACTCCTGTTCCTTCTACCGCATCTCCGCCTGCTCTCTTTGCTGGTTGTCCTCCTACTCTTTGTGCTGTCTATCTTCCTCTTCTTTCTTTGAGCGCTCTTCCTGCTCTTTCTTTGAGTGCTCCTCCTGCTCTTTCCTTGAGCGCTCTTGTTGTTCTTTCTTCAGCTTCTCCTGCTGCTCTTTCTTTTGTCGCTCCTCCTGCTCATTATTATTGGCCTTCGTTGTACCAGGAGGTTCCTTTGTCTGTTGTTGGCTAGGCTCGCTTGATGATGCTGCTTGGGTTGGCATTAATAAGTCTAGAGGCAGATTTTGCAACCTCTGCTCCCTAAGTTCATTAAATTCAATTAACCCTTCATCGTTATATCGCATCTTGGCGAGTTGTTTGGCTTGCAATATTGATTCGGCTGTGGAGAAAACATCATCGAACATATCTTCCTTATGATCAAATGTTGCTAATTTGGCATGTTCCAAAGCGGCATATGCAGTTCGCTTTGGGTCAAACGCTCTCTTCGGAATTGTGGCAAGATTTAGAGCTTGCATCTTCTTGGCCTCTTTTTTCGCATGTTTTAAATCATGCAGGGTGAAGACTCCACATCTGAAGGGAAAAGTAGGCCAGCCCCTTTTCTTCTCCTTTTTGAGAGTCTGTGTGGTGCTCTCAGCTGTAATTTGGTATGCAATTTCGCCTTGCTAGCAAGTTGTCAGGGAACATTAAGGGGAGGACATGAGATTGGCTTGGCTGCCAAAAGACTCTAACATAATAAAATACTCTTCCACCACCAACTACCACTGCTGGCAAGTCCAAAAGAGGCTAGGTAGGAGATCCTTGGAATAGGCTTATCAAAAAAATGAATATAAACAGGAACCATGAACCATTAACAAATCTGATACATGTGGCTTTTATAGGAATGACTTCCACATCTTGCGATGGTAAATATGAAATGGGCGAGGGGTCCTATGGGTCCAACCTCCAACCAAGAATAGGGAAATCCAAGAGTAAAACACAAGGTATCCAGATATATGCACTGAGAGAATGGGGGAATTTTCCTCTCAGTGACTCTAGTTTGTTCCTAAAGTCACTAACAGCTAATGCTATGCTTTCTGAAAGGATAGTAGCCCAATCCATTAATCGGCTGTTCACTTGCCGCTCCATGAGAGGAACCATTTCAATGGTAAAAATGGAAGAGTCGTGCAAACCCCACAATCTACACATCATTATACCGGCGTAGCAATAAGGAGAACACAAAGAGTCGACTGAGTACTTACCGGAGGATTCATGCTTGTGCTTATTTGGATTTTGCCTCCAGTCTTTGATAGGTTCGGACTCAATCTCATTCTCGGTTGTGAATTTCTCCAAAAAGGTGCTATTATATATCTTCTCTGGCTTAGGCAAATGATACATTTGCCTCAGATCTTCTGGCTTAAACGACCCAAAAATCCTCCCATCCTTTGCGATGAAAGTTCGGTCTGTGATGGGGATTTCTTCAATTGCCCATTTCATGACATCGGTATATGGGAGCATTTTCTCCCTTGCTGCTATCCTATGGAGGAAGGAATCGGCCAAATCCTTAAGAATGCACTCAGATTTCTTCAATGAATCTGCGGTAGCCTCTTCTACCGTCTGCGTTGGTTTCTCGGCCTCTATCAAGTCATAAGTTCCTTGCCAAGTTGTTCTGGCAAGGCCTGCGCATGTTGTGTCGGATATCAGGCCCTTCTTGCTGTTTACTACTGCTTGTGCCGCAGCTGGTGGATTGGAAAAACCTGCAACTTTCTTCGACTTTTTACCCATCATGCCTAAATTCTTTTGTAAAACTGTATTCTGCACAGAGAGGCAATTTTGGCGTAACACAGAGATAGCAATAAAACTCACAGTTGATAGCGAATGAAAAGATGAACGTTGATATACTTTGCTTTTGTAAAACCGGCGTGGAGACAATCTACAGGCAGATCTTAGGACATGGATCCATTAAGTGACCGTATAGAGCCTGCCACCTTATAAATGCTCATTATACCAATATTTGGTCGAAAGATCTCTTAAAGCATGCAATGGATGTATTGACGGCCGAGCGGGAGTGGTTTTGCCTTAATTATCATTAAATCGGGCTTTCCAATCACTTTAACGGCTTTTTATTGAAAACCGTGCCTTATCGCATCGCATTGGCGGGGGGTGGTGCATGACTGGCTTTAACAATTCTTTGAGTATTGCCGATCGCCGATTGCGATATCGCATCGGCGAAAGGCATATGCGCATTAAGGATGAAATGAGGGGACCCGCCGATTGCCGATTGCGATATTGCATCGGCAAAAGGCATATGCGCAATGCTTGTAACAATAAAGGGGAGGTGCCGATTTCCGATCGCCGATAGCTTATCGCATCGGGGACTTGATATGGGGCGCTTAAGTGGTGTTTTTGGGTATTGCCGATCGCCGATCGCCAAACACTATATCGCATCGAGGGGAAGTCCTTTAGCCATTTGGTGCATCCTTCATGTTATTGCGATATGCGATCCTCCGATCGCTTTATCGCAATAAACTGAATATTTGCTTTATTTCCATTTTTAAATAGATATTGCTTTTAAAGGGTCATTCATAAAGCGCTCCTTTGATTTATCGGACTTTTATAAAGTAAAAGTTTTGATATCAATTTTATTTTTAAAGGGACCTATTTCATATTTTAATGTTTTTATGAATAAAAATAATATGAAATGGGGGGTTGTTTGTAAAGCACAACACCTACTTAACAAGTCAAGAAACATTAAGCCTTGAATATGTAATATTACAAAACATGTAGGAAATCAATCGATACTTGCATATATTAATATCAAAGAGATATTACAACCATTTTTCTTGACATTGCAGTCCTCCTTTGATAAGACCGGGTTCCCACACACTTCTGCTAGCATTCCATGACTCCCTCAATCAACAATAGTTTTAAGGCTTTCCCTTTTAGGCTTCACTCCAAACCAAATCACGCTTCTCCCTCAGACAACTAGATAGATACAAATAGTAATAGCTTGTTGTCTACTCCAAACCAAAATAGCATTAGCACACCAACATTAACACTCCAATACTAACACTAGCTTGTGCTTGGGAAAAAGGGAGGTTTATATAGGATGAATGGATGGGAGATGGATCCTCTTCTCATGGGAGAAGGTCTTATCCATTGAGGTATTTCCATTATTATAGGGGAAAGGAGCCCAAATTGACATCCTCGACCCCATCCGGCCAAACCATTTACCAGACTTTCATTACAAAGCTTCTAGAGATGGAATCTTTGGCTCTTAATTTAAAAAACTTTCCATAACAGGACTAGCGCAATTGGAACACAGCTTAGTCGCTCTGTTTGGTGCTAGGGATAGTGCTAATCTCTACACGTCAGCATGGGTAAGATGAATGTCATTAGTGCCAATCTTGTAAACTGGAAAAAATAGAAGTTTTAGGGGAAATGGTGCAAAAGGGAATTGATCTGCTCATGAAGAGGGAAACAATGGGAGTTTCTTCATGAAGGGAAAGCATGTGGGGTTCACTATAGAGGTTCTCCAAGATCAAGGAATGGGGAGTACATGAAAAATGAAAAAATGATGTGTAACAGATGCCCCCTAAAGTGTGAAGGCCGAACTAGAGTGAGGGATGAAATGCTTTATGAATCATTGCGGTGAACCTTAGTCTATTGTCGGAAAACCTGCAAGAAAGTACAAATACATATACATAACTGAGAACTCTATCAAATGATACATGAATCATGGCATGGACACATACATCTAGGGAAAGATCATGTAAAGGGATCCAGGTATGGTTGTAGCCATTTGTCAAAGAGGATCATAATGAAACCAAGGTATGGTCGCACTCATCCAATAATGAGAAGGATCACAGATGATAACTCATGGTCTAGTCGTAGCCAGCCATCCAAAAGAGGCATGAATATCATCATAACCATGTCACATCACTTCAAAACCTGAAATTTTGTGATTTGATTCTAGGGTCTTGTGCTCCAACATGACCCAACCAAAGTACATATTCTAACATGTGAATAGATGTGTTGACACCGAACATGCTACAAAGTTGCTTGATTACTAGTCAATGATGTAAACTATTAACAAGTGCGAGAGAAACCGTCAATAATGACAATGGTCCTCAAGGTACTTATTAGCACAATCCACGGAATGTGAATAGAGGAACTGAAGTCAAACACTCATGAAATCACTCGATCGAAAGCCATTGATGTGAGCTTGTTGTTGAGTGCGAAGAACTTCCCATTAGGGCATGTAAGGTACTGGAAGGGAGTCTCTTGGCCAACTTCCCAGATAATGAGTTGAAGTCAACGGGAAATGACCATGTAGAAGGAGGTCCATAATGTTTCCCACATCATCAACATGAGACAAAAGGATGCAAAATGATTTTGGATGATACATAGAATCAGAGGTAAGTGTAATTGTAGAAGGACAACTCTTGAACATATCGGCGACACAACTGGAAGTTTGGCATCTTTTGGATCCATGGGATCGGTGTTCATGATGACGTGGCAGAGATCAAATGGAAGGTAAAAATGAATGGCCCAAACCCAAGAAGGTCAATGATACAAAGGAGGATATCCCAACCCGACACGAAGCAAAAAGTGTCATGTTCAAGAGTGAGTTGCTGACACAACTGATAGATTTCCAAATTTTCCCCCACCATTTTTGGTAGGTACCCCAATTATTTTTTAATCACAAACTTGAAGGGGATAACATATGCTTGCACCGTAAGTTCATCCTTTAAACGAATCTGACCTAGTAATTTTAACGAGCCTTAAGAAGGAGAAGCTCACGTTCGTCATGGTGACGAATTTGATGTCGTTTAATAGTTTAACGAGTCCAACAAAGGTGTAACTTGGTATCTTTTTCATGTTTGGAGAGTTTGAAAAAGACATGGAAAAGAAAACTCATGGTCCCTTTTCATACATTTGTGTCTCTTGAGCCCAAAAAGGTAGAAAACGATACTTGAGAGAAATGCTTGACCATTTCAGTCAAGGAGTGCCTTTTTTGTAGATAGTGCATCCCAGCCTGAAAAAGGGGTAAACTTATACTGGATGCACGACATTTCACATTCATTAACAAGTTCCAAACAATAAGGGCTCAACCATATTTTCACCTTTAAAGGGTTGGAAAAGAGCTTGAAAGTGGACGAGTCAAAAAGGGAAAAATACTCGACGATCTTTCCATGTTTTACAAGTCAGAAAAGAGCTTAAAGGTGACTTTTCCTGGAGGAACAAGTGGTATAAACTGTAGAAACTGGTTTCGACAATGGAGGAACTGCTCAAAACATGTAATGGTCAAGATGCTAGCTAATAAAACCACTCATTGCTGCAGTTCCTCGGGAAAGGAAAAATAACCAAGTGAAAGCATATGATTGGCCAAAGAGATGGTGGTGATGGAATGAAAAAACCAATGCTCATCTAGCAGAAATAGCTAATAAAAACGAAAATCACGAGATGTAAATTAGGCATGGGTTCATTTTTACACAAGCTTGAACCATGGGGAACTTTGCTTGAATTTAGTTTCATGTTTACACAAGCGTTAAACAAAGACTATGCTTGAGTTAAGTTTTCATGCCCCCAGCATAATGACTCAATTGAGGTACATGCCCCCCAAGCTTCATTTAAATCAACTAGATGGATGGAATGAAGGTTCACTTTCAAGATATTGGAAAAACTTGACTGGGATTTTATGAGATCTTAATCAAAGACTCGATTTGGAAATGGGAGTTGCTTCATTTTTTAATGAGGTTGACATAGTAAAAGAACTATCCTCAGACATCTGTTTCATTTTTTAACAAGGTTGACACAAGACAAAGAACTATCCTCGGACACCTTGATTCATTTTTTAATGAGGTTGACACAAGACAAGGAACTATGCTCATCCCTTGTTTCATTTTTTAATGAGGTTAACACAAGACGAGGAACTATCCTCACCCTCTGCTTCATTTTTTAGTGAGGTCGATATAGGAACAAACTATCCTTGAGACCCTTGTTTCATTTTTTAACGAGATTGACCCAAGGCAAAGAACTATGCTCACACCCTTTATTTCATTTTTTAATGAGGTTGACACAAGACCATGAACTATCCTCACGACTCCTTATTTCATTTTTTAATGAGGTTGACACAGAAAAAGAACTATCCTCATGTCTTGTTTCATTTTTTAACGAGGTTGAAATAGAAAAATAACTTTCCTCATAATCGGATCATGGACCATACGAGAACATGGCTCCCAAGAGGTCTTCACTAGATGGAAGAACTATGCTCTAGGAGGAACACATGTCAACTGGTACAAATGAAAGATCAGGTTCAAGTTCCCCCAGTACATAATGTACTATACCATCTGTGTGATCATCAGTAGATGTGGAGATGGAACGGGTAGCCACATAATTGACCTGTGGTGGGGAAGGTATTGCTTGCAAACAAGAGCCGATAGGGGATGATGGTTGCAAAGGAGGCACCTGGTGACTAATGAATGACAATTGATCAAGAGTCACAATTCTCCCATCATGCGGAAAACAAACCACTTGGAAAAGCGAAGAAACAAGAGTTCCCATGATATAAACATAGTCGCGTCCAAGGAGAAGATTGAAATCTAAGGGACCTTGGACTACCATCACATCTTTATAGATGATCTTTCCTCCCAAAGTAATAGGGAACTTCGGAAGGATCCTTAAGGGCTGACTGGTTCCTCCGTTGAAAGCCAACACATTCCGGGTGAGAGGCACAAGCTATGGGGAACCCAAAGCTTGCCAAGTAGTATAAGACATAATGCTAACAGATGCACCTTCATCTAATATAGTGTCAGGTACTACCATATTATAGGCTTGTACTATGATCTAGAAAGGCAGACAAGATGGGAGGCGAAAAGCAGTCAATGGACCCTAATCGAAAGAGGCAACATAAGTACTTGGTGGGGGTATCATATGATTGCCCCCATGCTGTACAGGAATATAAGAAGGACTTTCCTGAACAGCTGGGACAGGAGGTTCACTCTTCAATTCATGAGAATCTGAGGAGATGAGAAGAACATGAGTAGTATGATCACCACTCTCTTCTGGAACAGAGTGAGCAACTAGTGGCGGAACCAATTCGACACTCTTTTTGACCAATGGTTGGTCAGGAACAAACACAAGAGTGTCTCGCTCAGGAAGAGTAGGATGGGTAAGAGATGAATCCAGATCAATCTCTTTACCAACTGGGAGAGGGTTAGAAGAAAGCCTTTGATAACCAACAAGAAGTTGGGGTTGAGGAGCTGTAAGGTTTTCCAAAACTTTGGAAGCTTTACTGATAAGAGGACAAAAGTAAAGAACATGCTCTCCTTCACATAACCTACAGGGGAAGCTAATCTTCCCTTTCTTCTTACCATCATTACCTAAAGGAGTCACATCGACATGATCTTCAGACGTCGATGACAATGGTCGGTTGAGGTTTTGAGATCATACCTCTAAGGCTCTAGGAATGGCAAGACAGTCTCGAAGGAGATAGTCACCCTTACACATCTTGCAAGGGAATTTTACCTTCTGAGAAGGATCAGAAGGTTTGTCGACAAGGGGTGCATTTGGAGTAATAGCTACATGGTTGACCTCTCACATATTTGAATTCTTCTTCGTCTTTGTCTTCTTCTTCTTAGCCCCCTAGTTACTGGATTTCAAACTTTCACCAAGCGAAGTAGAAGAGGAGGGTGAAGAAATGGGGGAAGAGGGTGAGGGGTCAACCTTAAAATCATCGTGACATGATCAGAATGAAGGAGATGGCGGGGCAGGAGTTGGGACACTCGGGATCATCGAGGTCGAAAATAACCAGACAAGCAAACCAATGGTTAACCCAGGGAGGGACAATGTTGCCATATAAGGAGCACCAGCATTTCCAAAAGAAGGAAAACGACCATGATTCCCATATGAGGGGAACCCTTGACTGGTAGACTCTGGGAATGTTTCCATTGAAATCAACCCTAAAGAATCACTAAGGAAGATAACTTTAACCATGAATATTTAGTGGGTAGTTAATTTTAAGACACTGAAACAAAACTTTGCCTTTTCATATTTTAAGAGTCGAGAAAAGGATGAAAGGTGACTCTAGTTGCTTTTGAAATTAACAAGCTTGAAAGGACAAGTGCTTGATGATCATTTCAAATTTATGTTGAGTTGTGTTATATTCTTTCCATGACTAACCTATGTAGTGAACCGAGGGGTTAAAGGGGGGGCAAAGCCCCCCCTTCATTGTGCCTATTGCGCAGTGGGGGGGTCACAGGGGGGGTGGCAGCCCCCCCTGTCTAGGGGGTTTGAGGTGGGTAGGTAGGCCCCCTATATGGGGTCCAGGGAGCACCCTGGGAAATGTTTTTTTTGGACCCTATATTAGGTTGGGCAGACCTACCTATGGTTTTCAATCCATGGTTTTGGACGCGATGGTTTTCGATCCATGGTATTGGATGCTTTGGCATGTATAAATATGTATTGTAACATTGAAAGGAATATAATGA
>APFE031306077.1:58349-74970 GCA_000404065.3 Pinus taeda
TTTGAGGTAGAACAGATGGATGTGAAGACAACATTTCTTCATGGGGATCTAGAAGAGGAGATCTACATGAAGCAACCTGAAGGCTTTGCGGTGAAGGGTAAGAAAGAAATGGTATGCAAGTTAAATAAGTCTCTGTATGGGTTAAAACATTTTTTTTTTTGACAGGGGAATCAACAAATGGGACAGCCTCGCAATTCATGTAACATAGGGTCGATTTTGGCTGCCACCACTATAACCCTTGGGAACTGCGCTTGCTCGTTATAATGCAACTCCAAGTAAGTCTAGGGATTTGAACTCGTGACCTGAAATATGGAGTCTACTTTAATGACGAACTACACCGCAGCGTGATTACCAACTCGCCTACCCCGTGGGGTTGTATGGGTTAAAACAATCACCAAGAATGTGGTATTAGAAATTTGATACATTTATACGAGGACTTGGCTTCACCAGAAGTAAAGCAGATCACTGTGTGTATTTTAAATTAATTGGTGACTTTGTTATTTATCTAGTCTTGTATGTGGATGATATGTTACTGGTTGGAAATGACAAAGAAACTATCCAGGATTTGAAGACCCAATTGTCCTCCAAATTCGACATTAAAATGTTGGTGTTGCAAACTATATTTTGGGCATGGAAATTAAAAGAGATTGGGCAAATAGGAAGCTCTGGTTAAACCAGAGGAGGTATGTTGAGACAATACTGCAGAGGTTTAATATGCTGGATAGTAAACCGGTTAAGGTTCCTATTCTTGTAGGTGTAAAGTTCTCTGCTAAACAATGTCCCAAGATACAAGAAGAGGAAGAGGATATGTCACGTATTCCATATACAAGTGCAGTTGGTAGCCTGATGTATGCAATGGTCTGTACTAGACCAGACATTGCACATTCAATGGGAGTATTGAGCAGGTTTATGTCAAAACCAGGGAAGGATCATTGGACAATAGTGAAGTAGGTTTTTAGGTATTTGCGTGGCACTAGTGAGTATGGTTTGTGCTGTCAAGGAAGACCAGGTTTGGACAGAGTTTTGGATATCCGTGGCTTTGTTGATGCAGACTGGGCTGGAGATTTGGATCAGAGAAGATATACAAGTGGGTATGTGTTTAACCTATATGGAGGTGCAGTTAGTTGGATGAGTAAGAAACAATCTATAGTGGCGCTATCAACTATAAAGGCATAATACATGGCAGCCACTCATGCAAGCAATTAAGCAGTTTGGTTGCAGATATTGTGTTCAAGTATGGGGTTAGTATAGGGAGCTATAAGGATAGACTGTGATAGCCAAAGTGAAATTTTCTTGGCAAAGAACCCTGCTTATCATTCAAAGACAAAGCACATTGATGTTCAATATCACTTTATGAGGGATATGATAGAAGACAAAAAGGTATTGTTGGTAAAGGTGGACACTTTGAAGAATACTTTAGATGCATTGACAAAATCTATGAGCTCTGAGAAGTTCTCCTGGTGTAGAGAAACAATGGGCATTTCAGGGCTAGAAAAATGACTAAGATTTCTTGTGGCCCCCTGTGGAAAGAAAACAAGTGGGAGAATGTTGGGTTGTGTTATATTCTTTCCACGACTAACTTACATAGTGAACCAGGGGGTTAGAGGGGCAGCGGAGCCCCCCCTTCGTTGTGATGATTGCGTAGCGGGGGGGTCACAGGGGGGGGGTGGGAGCCCCCCCTATCTAGGGGGGTTTTGGGGGGGGGCGGCAGGTAGCCCCCCTCTATGGGGTCTGTGGTAGCACCTCGATAAAAATATTTTTGGACCCTATATTAGGTTGGGCAGACCTACCTATGGTTTTCGGTCCATGGTGTTGGATGCTTCGGCATGTATAAATATGTATTATAACATTGAAAGGATATAATGAAAAATCAAGCTGGTAGTCCCGGTTTTGGGATCTAGGGGAAAATCTTTGTGTATATGTGTTTTATGTGTTATGCTCTCGCATTGTTTATTTTCTCTGTTCTAGAATTCGTATGCAGGTAATTTCTGTACGGGGTTAAAACCTACAATTTAAATGTTAGCCTCACTCTCTTAAAAACAATTATAAATCCAAATAAAATAATTAATTAAATTAAATCATGAGAGTTAGTTCCTCAAACTAGGGAGTTTACTTAGGAGGAGAGATGCTCTCCAACTAGTTCTACTAAGTTAGTGTGTAGTTGAGAAATTATCTCAACCAAAGGTGTCTAAGATAGCACACACTATCTTGAGACACTGTCTCTCATATATTTATTTGTAACACTACATTCAATTTTTTTAATGAGAGAGAATACCTGAGGAATCCATGAGGATGAAGCCTTTTCTGCCAATATCTTGTGTCTGGTTTATTATGTGTTGTTTATATATTTGTCTGAGTTAATTTCATTTTTCAATATGTAGTATTAGAGCCTGGTTTAGGCTTCATGCTATCCCATTCGTATTCAACATTGTGTAAGGTTGTTGAACTTGTCAGTGATCCCGTGCCATGGGAATTGTGTGGGGGAGGCACATAATTCAATAGAAATTATTGCGGATAGAAGGAGCATTGTCACTCTGGGAAAGAAGTCTGTTGAGTCCAAGAGAAAGCCATTGCTTGCACTTGAGAATTGGCTCGTGGGTGTGAAGGAGAATTAATTTTGATTGTTTATCTACAAAATTTATTTTGCGTGGAGCATGGACAACATTTGACTGTGCATTGAGAAATCTGCTATTACCTGTTGCTGTGTAATGAAGCATCCAATCAGACCTCCGGAGTCACAGAAGTTGTGGAAGGTGGGAAAATATAAATCGATTTGGAACCCAAGCTATTCCTTTTGTCATTTCTGAGAAGCATTGACAGGCAGTTGGAGACCATTTGTGTGCATGAAGTGGAGTATAGTGTTATGAGTATGAGCACAAGCTCTACGTATAAATTTAATATCGGTTGTGAAGTCGTGGAGGTTTTTTTAACATTGAATTGTATTTTGGTGTGGAAGAGTCAGCTGAATTGCAGATGCCTATATTAAAATTAAATTTGGAGCTATGAAGCAGAAGCGTGGACTCTTTCCTGCCAATGAATTATGAATTTTTTGATCAATGTTAGTGTTAACATTCTTGTGTGTAGTAACCTAGAAGAGGCAGAGCTTTGTGTCATAAAAACGTATTTAAGAAATATCAATATAATTTTCTCTACAGACAGATTGTCCATAGAAAACTGGAGAAAATTCATGGATCCTGAGAATAGATCCATGCTTTCCCACATCGTGGAGGTGGACATAGTGAATCAAACCCTTGACTTGTGCCGAATGTGATATTAGATAACCGGGGTTTCTGTGCATGAATCGAAAGGGAAAGAGATTTGGTTTTGTTCTGATGTTTAGATGGGATGGATGTGTTATTTAAGACCTCGAGATCCTCATGTTCCTGCTACCTTGACTAAGAGAGTATTTTAGCCAATGCCCATTTTCGGTCAACCTCTTTTCTGGCTTCTCTATTCAACATTTTGGCATCGACACCAATCTGAGGTATATGCAATTCTACAAATAATTTGTAGATCTGGTTAATCAATGATTTGGTAGGTTTGAAATCTGTGAGTGTATTATTGGCTGTGTGTTAAATTCATTGAAAGTTTCTTAGTGAATGATGAGTGACTTATGTACTAGTCTAAGTCAATCGGTTTTATTGGAAGTGTTAATGTTCGGCTTCGCAAGGGGAAAGATTTTGGATATTTGTGATAACTGTAAAGGGATTTGAAGTTTGAAAGTTTTTATGTGGGATTTATAAGAGAACAACCATTACTATTGCAATACCTCCTACTTTCATATGTTTAACCATTGTATAGAGAAGTTTTATTGCATAATTCAGGTTGAAGATTTGTGCATCAATGAGCTAAGGAGGTTGAGTTAGTTTTTTGAATACATTTTTCTTTCGAAAAGTTATAGAACTCTGATTCCATGAAGATGTTGTGAAGCTGAGCGATTATGTACTCCAAATTTTAATAAAGATATATTTTTTGCGGTGATTGTGTCCTAGATCCGCCCAAAATTGAATAAGGGAATCTTAGGTACACGGAGAGTGTGTTGATGATGGTGCATGCTTCATGTTGCTTTTTTATTTGTGTCTAGCTTTGACACATAAATTAGCTCATTTAACACACATAAAATACAATGCCAGCAAGCACAACACCTGTAACGAAATAGCCACAAGGAAGGATAATTAAGCTCAACACATGCATTTGTGTCACTACAACAAATAATCAACGTTTCAGAGCACAGTCTACATCAACATTTTTGAACTTGTAATCAAACTCCAATTACATTGAAATGTAAGGGTGCATTCTCGGTTGAAACCAACACCCAAGTCTTGAATTGGGCCAAATTGAATTCATTGTAGTGAGCCATTAAATCATTAAGAATTTTTTGGGTGCATTTTTGACTGTATTTGACACCCTTCCTTTAAGCAGAATCAAGTGAGTCCATGACTTTTAACTCTAAATGAAACAAACAACAAGTTCACATCTCCTGCAAGTGAGCGTGAGTATTCATTCAAGCAATTTGTGTCAAGACAATACAAAGTTCAAACCGTCAAGCGAGCCAGAGTGAAGTTCATCAAAGAAACCAAAAAAGTTCAACTCTAACACCAATCAAGGAAGTTGAGATCAACATCAAGTGATCGTGGCTATTCCTTCAAGTGAGCGTGAAGTCATCAAGTAAGGCAAGTGAGCATTCACACAAACATGATCGTCATCAAGCGAGCATGAATTCTAGAGTTTAAGAAAGAAAGTTCTACAACTATAGCAAGTGTTCCTAGCAAGTGCAATAAGCAACAAATCAAGCAAGAGTTCCATTCAAGTCCCATAGCAAGCGAGCCTATCATTCAAGTACCAAAATCAAGAAAAATTGTTCAAAGCATGACATCCTCGACAAGAGAGCCTGATTTCAAGTGAGCAAGTTCATATGGCACAACATATTCAGTTGTTAAACATTCTTCATAGTTTTATCATCTCCAGTGATGAAGAAATGGTGCACATCAGTAAAGAAAATCTTGCTGATCTTTCACGACATCTACGAAAAACACATGAAACCATTGAGTTTCTTCAACTTGAATCACAACTTCAAAGAAATGAATTTCAAGAAAAGAGTGATACTTTCAAGTCTTTAAACCATCCAGATGATAAGTCATTCATCCCAACAGCTTCAAGTGTCAAAGTTGTTCCAGTTCAAATTTCTTCCAAACCCATCATCAAGCCCTCGGAAAAAATTCAAAATAACAAGAATTGATGAGGCTTAGGATATGTCACTGATGACACCAACTTACATATCCCAGATTATTCCAAGCCAATTAAGTTCGTCAGTGCATGATTTCTTGCACAACTCACCTCAACAGGTTCTGAGAAAGTTGTAGACAAACAGAATTGCACACAACCTGAAGTTGAAGTCCAACCAAAATGTTCTCATTATCAAAGAATCGGTCATATGGAAGATCAATGTTTTGATCTCCATCTTTGTCACCATTGTTGCAAGCATAATCATTCCTCGGAAAAATGTCACAACCAACAAAAATCAGCCACATTGAATATATATTCTGAATGGATCGATCCTTGGGAATGGTCATCCACAGTCAAAAGATTGTCTCAGTTCTACAACCGACTACAATCTCACATAGTACAACCAGCAGTGAACTGATGATGGTAATCTCATGTAGTTGAATGAGGGAATAAAATAGTGAAACTCTCCTACACCTTAAGGGGGGGAGTTTAGATATATTTTGGAGAAGATTGTCTCTCCTTTTAGTTGACAAAGGGGGAAAATGTCAATGAAATTAAAAAGTGGTTGTCAAACTGAAATTCTCGACAACATCAACGAAGCAGCCAGTGGGCATCTTCATCAACCAGTTGACATTTTTCATCAGTAGTGACCATCAGCAAATTCACCAATGGGCGATCGACAACAAAAGTAGCAGTGAGCATATTTCATCATAGCAAAAGCAACATTGAGTTGTTTTTCGACATCATCAGCCAGTGGGCAATCATCATCAACAAATACACTAGTGGGTGTTCATTTAATTGTGTCAGTGGACACTGGATGCTATTTTCAAGCAAAGGACATTTGGATCCTTTTGTATCTTGGCATGTGATGGCATTTTCAAGCATCATTCAGAGATGAATCAGGCATGTAGCTGATTCATGTTCTCTTTAGATTTGAGTTTCTTCAGCATCTAGATTTGGCGGTTTTTCAGGCATATGATTTTTGAGAAGCAACTTGAGAACTTGGAAGATGGTTCCTTGTTATTTTTGGATTTATCATTGAGGGGGGAATGTTAGCCTCACTCTCTTAAAATAAATTATAAATCCAAATAAAATAATTAATTAAATTAAATCATGAGAGTTAGTTCCTCAAACTAGGGAGTTTAGTTAGGAGGAGAGATTCTCTTCAACTAGTTCTCCTAAGTTAGAGTATAGTTGAGAAATTATCTCAACCAAAGGTGTTTAAGATAACACGCACTATCTTTAGACACTGTCTCTCATCTATTTATTTGTAACACTACATTCAATTTTTTTAATGAGAGAGAATACATGAGGAAGCCATGAGTCTGAAGCCTTTTCTGCCAACACTTTGTGTTTGTTTTATTATGTGTTGTTTATATATTTGTCTGATTTATTAAAGATAAAAGTGACTACTCAGGGTATTCTAGGCAAAAGGATTACCAGGTAACCATGAACTGCAGAATGCCTCCTCGTGAACCGAGAAGTACGGGCAAGTAAACTCCTGGAATGTTGTGTTTGGTGTATCACGTTTACAAGGTAGCAAACTCGGCTTCCTATGGATAAAGGATTATAGCCTAGTGGGTTATCCCTTTATATACTTGACAATAAGGGGAGCACAAGTCTATACTAGTGATGTCTAGTGCTAAAGCTAATGACAGCTGCTAGGTTTAAAGATGCTAGAACATGTGTCTAGCCTAGACCTCTAAATGTGAGTGTTAAGTTTCAATGCTTCCTTAGGTTAATTCGATAAATTTTAACAATTGATCTTGAATTAGGTTTTAATTACAAGGCCCTACTGCTATCATCTGAAAAAACTCCTACATGCAACTATATGAGAAAATAGATCTTTTTCTTCGATGAAAGTTAACACTAATTGTGAGATAGGGAACACAAAATTAATGAAACAATCGAAGAATAAAATCTTTCACTAATAAATAGACTAAATTCACTTAATCTTCCTATAACAACATAAGAAGTTTCATTTCATTTCCAATTCTTATGATGATCCAATTATAGCTTCTCAATAACGCTAATAATGCAATATTTTCACTTAAGTAAATTAGAATGGTGTTCTCCTTTTCATAAAATGCAAAATGAATCTTTCACATAAATCACTTTAAATGAAAATTTTCCCAATTCCGAGCAAACAAGCATCAATCAAAGAATGATAAATGAAACTAAAAGAAACTTCTTCCCTGAGTTGAACAAACCAAACACATAAATGCTTCAATCAACAAACCAAACAATATAATCTATGCTTGGAAAGAGAAAAGAGACACTCAAAATAAGAGAAAAATGAGACTCTTTCACTCATTCAATTGTAAATGAAGCAAAAAAGCATCCTAGTCACTTATGGCGAGAGAAGAGAGCCTGGGAGTCAAGAAACACTAGCACTGGAATGGGAGAAATTTTTATTTTTTTCTTAACTCAGAGACTGGAGTAAATTTTGGGCCAAAAGTAGTACCGATCGACATGACCGACATGATTTTCAAGCTAAAACTAGTGCTGATAGGCCTAATCGACGTGACTATTTGGCCAAAAATAGCGTTGATCGAGAGATTTAGAGAAAAAATAAAAAATAACTTCACACAAGGCCAGACTTAACACATCAGAGGGTGGGCTAAACCAAACAAGCACACAAACCAAGCTAAATGAAGGTCTCTAGTCAGAGAGAAAATGGTCTAAAAGCTTATGGGGTCAAAATCATGAGAGCAAAACACATTGGCCAAGATTGCGAACAAACCCTAATCTTCACTTAAAGCATTAGTGTGACTGTTTCTCAGCATATCTCGCTGATTGACACGATTGTCAGCAGATTAAGCACGTTGATCGAGGGAGCTAAGGAAAAAAAATATTTTTTTTTAAAAAGGGACCAGATCTTCTACTATGAATTTTAGACTCAAGCCAGTAAGCAAGAGAAAAGAAATATAACCAAAGGGAAAAAGTGGAACTAGAAAAGTTCTCACGAAATCATGAAATCCAAGACAAACAAAAGGATTAGTTCCCCAATGGAATCGCTAATTTCTGGTGAAGTAAAATTATAAGTGTGGACACAAACAAATTCCTCTAGCCCAATAATGGTTCTAGCCACAACAGATACATTCTATGGAATAGTTCCTTAGGTTAGAACCAATTAATAGGGCCTACCTCTTAGTCTGCTTATCCTATTTGATGATGTCCTTGCTTGCTCGCTCCAATTATCTTTTGCTTCCTTCTTCAACCACCTAAAACAAGTAAACAACAGGAAAAAACAAACATGATAATAGAAAAATTGTAATTCAACCTACTTAACAAGTCAAGAAACAGTAAACCATGAATATGTAATATTATAAAACATGTGGGAAATCAATTGATAGTTGCATATATTAATATCAAAGAGAGATTACAACCATTTGTCTTGACATTGCAGTCTTCCTCTGACAAGATCGGGTTCCCACACACTTCTGCTAGCATTCCATGATGGCCTCAATCAACAATAGTTTTAAGGATATCCCTTTTAGGCTTCAGTCCAAACCAAATCACACTTCTCCATCACATAACTAGATAGCTACAACTAGTAATAGCTTGTTGTCTACTCCAAACCAAAATAGCATTAGAACACCAACATTAACACTCCAATACTAACACTAGCTTGTGCTTGGGAAAAAGGGAGATTTATATAGGATGAATGGATGGGAGATGGATCCTCTTCTCATGGGAGAAGGTCTTATCCCTTGAGGTAGTCCCATCATTATAGGGGAAAGGAGCCCAAACTGACATCCTCAACCCCATTTGGCCAAACCATTTACCAAACTTCCGTTACGAAGCTTCTAGAGCTAGAAGCTTCAGCTCTTAATTTAAAAAAATTTCCATAACAGGACTGGTGCGACTGGAACACAACTCAGTCACTCTAGTCAACACTAGGGATAGTGCTAATCTCTGCACATTGGTGTGGGGAAGACGAAGGTCATTAGCGTTGGTCTTGTAAAGTGGGAAAAATAGAAGTTTCAGGGGAAATGGTGCAGAAGGGAATTGATCTGCTCATGAAGAGGGATACAATGGGAGTTTCTTCATGAAGGGAAAGCATGTGGGGTTCACTTTAGAGGTCCTCTAGGATCAAGGAATGTGGAGTACATGGAGAGTGACAAAATGATGTGTAACATAAGTATGAAAAAATATTATGTAACACTATATTCAGGAGCTTCAACACTCAATGTGCATTATTTTGAATGATAATGAGAGGATCGATGACCTGTTGTATAACTATCATATGATCATATAATTGTGCCATGGTATCCTCCATTGGTCCCAACTCATCTAGCATGGTTGACTTCCATTATACAATATTGGAGTTCTTTGATAGCAGTTGTTGGTTCTCCGTTGCAAGATGCTCTACCTATTGCTTCATCATAGAAAGTTATCTTCTCATCCTGGCATTCTCATTTAACAAATACTATGATCTATCTTGTTCCACTCTAGCAAATGAAATATTCACTACCATAACTACCCTCAAATTTCTTCTACTATTGGAGGTGATCACCTTTTATATTGCTACTGACACTAAGTTCTGAGGATATTTGAGAAATTACCTATGCCTTTGCTACAAAATCCTCTTCTTTAATGGATCAAATTTTACACTACAAACATCTATGACTCTGCCTGTTGGTGGAGGTGTAATCCCCATCTCTCCAAATGGAAGATTTCCTCCTATGAGTGGTTGTTCACCTGGAGCACTGGGCTCATAATCCATGGGATGGATGGTGTCTTCTTCCTCATATTTCTCCTCCTCTAGTTGATGAGTCAACTATTCTTCTTCCAACCTCTTCATTTCTTCCTCCTCTTGAGACTTATTTTGTTGTTCTTCTTCTATCTGTCTCCTTTCTTCTTCTTCTACCATTTGCTTCTCAAGAAACTCATCCTGCTTCTTGCTTTCCTCTCCTTCTCCTTCTCTCCTATAAGGATATATTTATGTAGATCTTATATTTAAAGGATCATATTTCCATTTTTTGTTTCTCTTTCCTTATGAGTACCTGATCCTTTTCCTGGGAGCTAACTTCTTTACTTGAGGCGTTGTTTCCTCCTCGTCCTCCTAATCCTGTTCCTCCAAGTCTTGAGCTAGTGCGCCATGAGGTGAATTGGTGTTCATGGTCGTATGTGCCTTCATTCTAGCATTGTACTAGTTCTTTATCTTTTCATCCTATGGTTGGAATACTAATGAATGCCTTGTATTATTCTTGGTCATTTCATGATGTTGCCTAACAATTCTCCTAGGAACATATGCATGGAAATATTTGGTGGTGAAGTGTAGGTAGTTCATATCTTTAGTTTTTATTGCCAATGTCCTGTGACTCTCTAATTCATATAATCTGATCCTTAATGGAAATATGGGCCAAGTGGCTTTCTTCCTCTTGTGAAGGGATCATGACAGTCCCTTGTCCATCTGATTTTCCACCTCCTGCATGACCACCCAATTTTCCACATATTGCGGCATAAGATGGGGGGTTGTTTAAAATATGAAGAATCTAATGTAAGTTCCCTCTAGAGATGAAAACTAGTCTGCAATATCTTGAAGAGAATCCCACTTGATCTATCATGCATGGTGGCTTGTTCTTGAATATCAGGTGAAAGATGGCTGTAAAGAAGTGTTCGGCCAATCTATCATATGCACCTCAGAAGCTTCCTTATAGTAACACCCTACATTGGACATAAAATGGGAACTTATCTTTAGGAGTCCATTTCCAATATAAATTATGGAATGCATTTCATGCACAAATACCATCCAAGAGATATGAAGAAACATAAAATTTTGGAGCTTGATTTGCTTGCAAATATGCTTTAACCTATTTCACCTGCCACTACAACTCAAATGATAATATATCCACCCAATTAAAAGTTTTTCCACGATTCACCACTAGATTGTGAATATATATCTAGTTCTCTTGGAATACCACAACATTCATGTGCCAAACATCATAAAATACATAGCTATCAAATACTGATATACGCCTCTTAAGATCTTTGTTAGATAAACTATTGTTGGGTGATGGTGGAACTTGGCAGGTTCTTGACACCATTGCTTGATAAAATCAATCATGTTGAGGTTATCCAATACTATGTAAAAATCTTATTTTTCATATTCATTGGGCTTGAGCATCTTATAATACTTCTGCATATCCTCACCATACTAGTTGGTGAGGTGTCCACCACTTTCACTACGTAGCACAAGGTGCGAGATCCATATGTGTAATTATCCATTCTATAGCTTCAGCACATGTCATGTCCAAGTATCTACATACGATCTTGTGTATCCTAGAATTCTTAATGTTTATATATGCATGCACATCTTCTAATTCCTTAGGAAATGTCTCTTGCATGTTGCAGATCTTGCTCTAGGTAACCTTTGTCGTCTTATCAATAAAACATGATGTTCGCATATATAGGAATATTGGACTTTGTAACTTCAAGTGGATCATTAGTGCTTTGTCCTGATAGTTATTTAGGGGATACTTTACTCAACAAGGTGTCTCCAATAGATGACAACACATTGGTAACACTTGTACCATGGACATATGTTTGAGGAATCACACTCATAATGACAAGATCAACTCAAAACAACTAATTATGCAACAATATTTGTAAATAAAATTCAAAGACTCACCATGGATGATATAACATAAAAAACTATGAATGACAACTAAAAATAACTTGCATGAAATTAAAAATACATATGAAAACTAGGAGGGCACATTCTCGAAGCATGAAGAGATATGCATGGTCATTTGGGGCTTCATAGTGCACTAGTGTGCTCTAGAAAAAGGTAAAAAATAAGCGAGGGCACACTGTAGCACCCTAAAGGGTCAAAAGAATGAGAAAAGATGGCTTCAGGTCTTCCCTATGATCCCCTTCACTTTGGGAGACAAGGAGGGCACATTGTCGCACTTCAAACTGACGAAGGATGAGGAAAAGGGAGCTTTGGGTATTCAAAGTGCGCCTATGCGGTCAAGCCAAAGGAGAGTGTATTGTTGCATGTTGAAGGGATAAATGATGAGGATTTGTGCTTCGTGATTCACCCATGTTACCTAAGGAAAAAAGAGCACATTGTAGCACTCTAAAGGGTCGAAGGGAAAATCTTTGTGCCTTCATGATGCGTCCATGTGCCTAGGAAGAAAATTGGGTTAAACATGGTGCATTTTTTTGAGACTAAAGGATCTTTGAGCTCATGGAGTGAAATTTGCCTCAAAAGAGCTAAGAAACAAGTACAAAAGTAGAATTTGATGCTAATATAAGGAGAGGAATGATCTACAAGGCTATATAAGCTGTTGTGACATGCATGGTGGAAGATAAAAAGGTTTAGGAATGTGAAAGGTTTCTTGCATGCGACAATAATGAACACTTTCAAGATGAATATCTAGTTAAAATTCTAGCAAACACACTGCAAAACAAGAAATCAAGAGCAAGAAAAGCAACATTTGATAGTGAAATGATAAAAATCAATAAGGATTTGAGCATAGAAGCTTACTTGTTGCACCAGTTGATGAAGGATTTCATGGTTTCTAGTTGTGCGCGCTATCAACATGAAAAAGTAATTCATGCATGAGTGCCACTTTTATTTAGATGAAAGGATTAGTTAAGAAGGAGTAAAGGTGGTTCCTATTTTATAGGAATGCGCCCTCATGCAACAAGTTGGATCATTCATGAAACTAGATAGGGCACAAATCTTCATCACAAAGGAGTGCACCCAAGTAGGGCACACTTGCTCAGCCTGAAGGAGTGCACCCAAGTAGGGTGTATTCGTTCATCCCAGATAAGTGTGCTCATCTTAAGTGCAAGCCTTCTATTATCACTCAGAATTTTTCCCTAGAAGTTATCAGAAGAAGGAAAAGACCGAGGTAACTACAAACCTATATTTTAATTATAGGCTCTAGCCAACCTATGACTTAGAGAGGGATCTCTCTATGTGTTTTAACTTTGTTTGCTTAGATTTTAGGCTAGTTCTTAAAGTTCAGGGGGTTTTGGATTTGTATTGGAAGTTGTATGGTGGAATCCTTACACAGATGGATAGAATGATGTCTTTGGCTATTGGGCGATGAAGTCAAAGAAGGGTGGCAAAACTGAGATTAAATCATTAAAGGGAGTGTTTAATGGGCAATCTAACAAAGTGAAGGACGAGTTTTTAGGTCGAATGGGTGAAATGATCTTAACCAGGGTGAGAGATCACTTAAGAATCCCCAAATAAGGATTAAAAGGAGGAAAAGAGGATGATCATGAGAAAAGGGCAGTTAAGAATCCTTTACTATAGACCAGAGGGAAACTACCTGAACTAAGGAGAAATCAAGAATTCCTTAACTTGGATAATCTAGCAGAAAACATAAAAAATGAATAATAATCAAAACAGAGTGTAGTGAAGCATGTTCTGAGATATCATTCCATATTATAGCATTTAGATTTCATATACATTTAAGATTATGGAAAAACTTTTAAAGAAAAGTGACAACAAAAAAGAAGATACTTGTCTATATTTCACACTACACATGAATCCAGTGAAATGTCTTTGCTTTATTCAATAATCCAGCTTGTTGGTCCAACAATGATACAATAGATTACAGTCTTTGATCAAGAAAACTATAGAAATGTCTAAGAATCCACACTGCATACTTCGGATTGTGAAGTATTTACACAAAAAATTATTACATAATATCTCAAAACAGCTTGAGATTTAATCTAGGAAATACAAATATCTTCTTGCAAGAAGATAGAGACAACTAATGAACTGTTTCATGTTGCCCATTCTATTATGGTTGTGCTGGCCTTTATTGTTGAAGTGTTAGCCTTTTAATTTGGCTTGTAGTTGTGGAGTTTCATGTTGGATTATTCTCTTCTTCCATCTTTCAACTGATACTCTTTAACCCTAATATTCTTTGACCATGTTGTGCTGTATTTACCTGTTTTACCTGGCTATTTTGTTTTTACTGTGTAGTAAATTTCTGCTATAAATTTATCATAGTAAATCTGTCATTTTCTCCCACCATTCTGAATCTGGTAATTTCACATTCACCATTCTCCTAAAGATTTCATCAACCTCAGTATACTTTGCAAAATTGGGCTTGGTGAGGAACAAATGTTTTACCTCATGCTCAAGGAAAAGCAAGTTCTCAAATGTGTCATATAACAGTTTTCCTGTTGGCAGGGCTTTTATGGATGAAGAACTGTTTTGTTCCTTAGACAATTTTCTGAGTCTATCACCATAGTCCAACTATGCCATGAGTTTGTCGTTGATGACCAAAGGACTGGGCAGACCTTTCTCCCTCAAAATTTGGAATTTAACCATGAACCTATCAATGGCTACTTGCATATTGTGGCACTTTTCTTCCAAATTAAGCATAAGATTCCTTTTGGAGAGGACCTTCCTTATTTCTAAAATAGTTGTGGTCCTATCTTCTATATTTAGTTCATGGAGCTCATATCTATTCTTGTTGTTGAGGAAGTGGATGAGTCTATTGGCATCCTTTGGCTTATCTCCCAACTCCTCCTTCACTTTCTGGATAGCTTCTAGAGCTATTTTTACCAACTCTGTTTGTTCAAAAATTACTTGGATTGATGCATTTCCTTGGTTTGTCCAAGTGGTTTCTCCAGTGTTAAATCCTTCTCTAGGATCTTGATTCTCTCAACCATTCTCTGGGCCTCTTGTGCTTCTTCTTTCTACTTTAGTTGGGAAAGTTTGCAGTCTATTTCCAAACTTGCAACCTTTTTTCTTAACCTGTTAATTTCAGTAGCCTCTGCAGGCATCTCTTCCATGGATTTTACAAGTTCTGCTACTTTCTCTCCTGATGCACCTACTGTTGATGTAAACTTAGGTGTTGCTGGCAAGGCTATTGCAAGTGGAGTTGTAGGTGCCAATGATGCTGCTAGTGTGGATGGCACTACTGTGGAGACTGTGGGGATAACATTTGTGGAAGAAGTGGCCACATCTACTTGTTTTAATTGGATTAGAGCATCCAATTCCTTTTCTGTCTCCTTAAGTTGATCATTCAGCTTCAGGACCAAGTCCATAAACTCTTCATATCTCATTTGATTCACTATGAATTCTAGAGTTTGAGGATGTTGCAGTTGGGGTATTTTCAATTACCTCTTAAGTGCAGCAATATCATCATTTTTCTTATTAATAAGATGCTATGTAGCTTTTATATCCTTGGGATCGTGACCCAATTCAACCACTAAGTCCTCTAAGGACTTGATCCTTGTATCCTTGGCCTATGAGGAGGCCTTCTCTAACTAGAATTGAGCTGAGATATTGTTCAAAGAGTTTTGTAGCTGATGGGACGCTATTGCTTTACTTGTCAGGGTGGAGTATATCATCTCTCTAGCCTGTTTGTGTAGTTCAATATTTTCTATGGGATGAATATCCCTTGCCAACACTTCTAAATATACCCTTTTGAAATCTGATGATGTCTTTGGCTGCTAGGCTGTAGGCTTCACAGAGGTCATTGACAAATTTAAAGTCAAAGGCTCACATTAGCCTTGTTTGATTGGTAAGAGTGAGCTTCAAGTATTGAGCATAGGTTTGGGCCTTAAGCCTCTCATTTCTAGCTTTTATTTCCTTATATCTTTCCTTGATATCCTGGTCTTTGTCAGCAGGCATTATGAAGGAATATACTTCAACATTGAGCTAACTTCCAACATTTGATTTTGTGATGTGGAAGGCTCTTGCATGCCTCCAGATGGAGCGGTAGGCCTACTTCTTTATGCTCCTATATTTTTGACCCTAGCTAAGTCTTCAGTATACTCTTTCTTGGAGGTTGGATTTATCTTTTGCCTCTTATTTGATTCTTGGTGCAAATCAAAGATGGCCATTCCTAAAGTGGAAGCCCCTTCTTTATTTCTTTTTGGGATCTTTTCCTCATTCTGAGGAGTCTCCATAACTGGAGGGGTACTCATGGTTCTTTCTGGTTCTTTTGGTACCTATAGAAAAGAGTTGTCATCAAGCTGTTTTTCTAAGTCAATTAGAGCATTCTCTATGTATACTCTAGTGTTGTCTTGGTCTACTAGGGTACCCTTCACCCATTCTGTCTGATTTGCATATGCTTCTATTTCAGGTATGAGATGGTGAATGAAAGGTCCTAGCTTGACCTTTCGTCTCTTCTTTGTGATGAATTCAAAAGGATCATATCTCCAGAAAAAACTTCTTTGGAACTTCATATTCTGTAATATAAAATCTGCCTCTTTGCCAGCCTCTCTAGAGTTGCATATGAAGGGGCCTAGTTGGTCTTTTATTTTGAAATTGGCCTTCTTCTTGGCATTGACGAAGTTTACTTCATCTGCATTGATGATTTGTCTATAGTATTCTAGAAATAGAAAAATAAGTAATTAATTTATCCCTTTAAACCTATTAATTAATGAATTAATTAATCAAATTAAT